>CM021103.1:397772931-397838999 GCA_007115665.2 Sequoiadendron giganteum
TAAAAAGGGTGTTTAAATTAAAAAAAAGTGCATCTTAAAAAAGAAGCTTCTCGAGAGTTTGGGAAAAAAGTATAAAAGGATGTTTTTGGAGCTCATTTGGTTATTCTTGGATGTTATTTTCTCACTTCATTTTGGAGAGATTTTGAAGGCTTTTCTGGTTTGTGGGTTTAGAAACCCTAGGGCACCAATTTCGATAGTGAAACTATCTACCCTAGCTGGAGATTTTTGAGGAAGTTACTCAAGATTTCTACAAGGGAAATATTGCAATTTGGTGGGTCTCTTTCAAAGACCAAATTAAGAAATAAAAAATACTTTCAGTGGTGGATAAGATAAGGGTTTGATAGTGATGTATATTCTTCCACTTTTTTGGATGTCATTCATTCTGGGTAAGGCACAATGATAGGCGTGGAAATTAAGAAGATTGATCTTGGTGTGTGAGTTTGTTGTCTCATAAATTGAATGTTGGTTTTGGTGATTAGAAACAAACAGATTAAAGGTGAGTCTGTATACATTTACAAAGGCATGATTCTTCTTTAGGCTTCCATCTTGACCTCAACCTGGTCGATTCTTTTAGACATAGATTTATCACTGAATGAACAACATTGTGGCCATTCAAGAGGATGTACATGTGCTTCACAAGTTACATAAGGGTTTTGGAATGGGCGTGTGACCTTGTGGCTACTAAGACGTTGTTTAGGCACCCAATCACATGTACGTTGTTGATATACACTTATTCATGGTCTGGTGTGAGCTTCCAACACTTAGAAAGGCTTGATGTACTTCATATTAAGGGAGGTGATACCCCTGGGTAGGGTATTAGTTACTGCTTTTATATTCTAGGCAATTACAGAGGCATTCCAACCACTTTCAGTCATATATCAGCATTATACCATGTATGAGGTAATCATTTATTCAATGTAACTTGCACTGTTGATGTTAAATTTGTCATATGCTATCATTAAACTCTGATATGAAGCTTCAATCAATCTACGGGAAGGCAAGAAGGCTCATTATTTGGTTATAGTTTGAGAATAGGGTTTTATGTAACTACTGATAATTTTTTAGTAGCATTATTTCATAGTAGTCATTCAAATGTCTAGGGGGAAGTCTGATATAATGATTTGAAACTGTGTATTAGGACTATTGTTCAAATCTAGGTTAATATACTTTGTAATCAGATTTTTCTATGTTCAAAAATTAATGAAATAACTATTATTACATTCTCTTTAACGATGCCATGTAATCTAATGCAATTCTATGAAGAGTGTGGTTCAACTGGGGTTTAGTGAATGGTGTTACATGCTTGTTTCAATCATTGAATCCTTATTTATCAGTCCATTTTGTACTTTTGTTCATGAAATGCAAAAAACAATGATATGTTCAATCTTGCATACAAATGTTTATTGAAAACCATCATATTCTATCATGTCAAATACCCATAAAATTTTACTGTGCATAATCAGTTTATGTTTACTTAATTGACAAATCAAATATGTCATATTAAGTAATTTGGAAAAATTATCGTCAATATAGCAAGGGACATTACAGTGGTATCCAAGCCATTGATTCTACCAGCCAGTGGGGTTTAACGCCATATTTGCATAGCAGAAAATTTTGATTAGAAAAGTGGTTTCTAGTTTCTTTGCATTTCCCTGAATCCAAAGGTTGGGTTAGTTTATGTTTGGTTTAATTTTTGGCCAACACTTAGTATTTTTAGTTGTAGCAGGGTGTTGGTTATCTTATTGGAAAAAATGAAGTCTACATAGGAGCTTTTAACATAATTAATGCAATCTTTTCAAGACTATGATAGGAATTTAACAAAGTTATTAGAGCATCCTGAAATGCTAGATTCTCTTCTTGCTGAAGAAAAGAAAGCATATACTAAGGTAAAGAAGTATACCAACATAGGTAAAAGGAAACCTAATCACCAATGCATAGGTAGAATGGTGAATAAATTAGAGGAAGAAAAAATAGTCACATATGAGGTGGTTGGAAAAGATATTCAAGAGGTTGAAGTTGTCCATGATGGTTATGACGCTTCTAAGAATGAGGATGAAGCTAGTTCTTCAAGTGCTCCTATTAAAAAATTTGAGTGTATTGAACTTCATAGTAATGAGGAAATCAAACAATCTGTTGATTTGGAGTTCACTAAATCAGCAAATGAGGATGTAGGGACAAACTATAAAAAGTATGATTTCCACAATGTTTCCTTCCAACAATGCAATACCATGGTCATTGGGGAAAAAGAGTCACTTGTTTCTTCTACAAGTGAGGTGTACACGAGTCTCTATGTTGGTGAAGTAGATATCATCATTGATAAGCCTTCTGAGGAGGAGATGGATTCATTTAAGGATAGTGTATTCAATCATAACGCTATCTCATCATCTTTGTTTGAGGATTGCAAGGCATCATCTAGTAAAAAAATTGAATTTGATGATGATATGGCTCCTACACATGAAGGAAAATTAGAAAATTTAACAAGTGGCAGCCCAAGTAACCTTGATGAACTCAATCAAAGGCCTATAGCATTGCAAGATTTGAAGGAAAAACTTGTGGTTATAGATGAGAAAGTTGTGAAAGTGTTAACAAGGGAAGATGATATTCATAAATACATTGAAGATCTCATTTGGAAAACTCAAATTGAGGAGAGGCAAAAAGGAGTTGCAAGTGGAGTCACTAATACCCATTTGTACTCTATCAAAGAAGTATTGGAAATGATGAAATCAGATTACTTGCAATTTCTTATGGACAGGGATTTGGCTTTCAAGTATGTTGAAGGAAAAGAAAAATAAGTTGATGACATTTTCTTATAATTGAGTATGGCTCAATTTTCTTTATACCAAACATAAAATTATATTCCTATTATAGCCATACCCATGGTTCAAAAACATGATGCAAGGACTTTAGAGATTAAAAAGATTATTGGAGGGATTGATGAACTCCATAAGGATAGAATGTTGCATAATGATTTGAGTACTTACCCTATTGGAGAGGTTCAGTATGTGGATAAAGACTGGAACCGGCTTGAGGATCATTTCTCACATGAAGGTGAAGCTTGCAGCCATGAGATAGTTGTTATAATAGATAATGAGAGTGGATTTCAACATGATATGTTTGATGAATCAACAAATGATGATGGGAATTCAACATTGATTGAAGTTTTGCATGAAACCTATGAAGACATATTTGGAGGTAATGAAGGAAATGTGGATCCTATGAGTGTTGACAATAGTCTACTATCTTTGTATGATCATGATATACTTATTGGATCTTTAAGTAATGATGAACATCCTGAATGAGAAGAAGATATGCATGAAATCCATGAAGACGTTGGTGAAAGGTATAATCAAATGTTTATTTTATGATTGTGAACAATAGTCCATTAACCTTATATGATTTGATTCTTCATAAGATGATGGATGAAGGGTTTTTTTATGTCGGCCAATAGAAAAATAACTCCCGATGCCTTTATAAAATAATAAAAGTCATGTGAGGTTTCGGGGGTGCATCCCTCGTAGAGCCCTAGCCCCTCGATCCCGCCTTGTATCGTGACAGGGAGCGCACCAGGGGCACTACCCCTTGACCCTATCTTGGGGGCGTTGCCCCCAAACCCTCATTAAATAATTTGGGGGGAAACCATGCCAATAAAAGTGGGGAAAATTTAACCTCCGACTTTGATTAGGCTCCTTATAACAACATGACCCATAGAGTTAGATCAGTTATTTCTAGCTTTCACCAGTATGAGAGATAGTAACTGCATTCAATTTGAGTTTATGATGAGTATATTCTTTGATGATATTGCGATGATTGTAGTTGGTTGGATGAGTTGGTGTGCTCGATATGAGCATATTGACACCTAGGGATTAGGTGTCAATGAGATTTTATCAGCCTATGATTGGGATGGCATTATTAGGATGTATGATTTCAAGGATGACACTATTGTTACCGGCCTTTGATTAGGGACTAATTTGTATCACCTCTAGGACATTGTGAGGATATTTGTTGAGGGATACTCTTTGGATTTGAGCAGAGTATGTTTCTTATTGCCTAGGATTGAGTTAGACAGTGGGATTTCATATATGGATCTCACTAAGGTACCTCGGCAAGATTTTTTCTAGGATACAGACTACAACCCTCATAGGTATTTCAGTATGGGGGTTGGGGACACTCACTTTTTCAGGTCACAGGATTTGAGAGCATGGTTGGAGTGTGATGTGTTTATAGTTTTTATTAGAGTAGTGTAGCGACAACATGATGGGCATATGCAAAGACTAATTTGGGATCCCAAGATTACACTTGAGTTCAGTTTGTTTCAGTGGGTGGCTATTTTGGATACTTTGGCATTACTTGAGGACAAGAAACCTTTGGGAAGGGCATATTGTAATGTCCCCATTTTAGGGTTCTCATTCTTTATAATTGGAGATGGGTTTTTGGGTTCATTTCTATTTGATCATAAGGGTAGTTTGATGTTACCAACGAGTTCAAATGATTTAAAGGAGTTATTTGATGCTCTTAGATGTTATTTTCGACTTCTAGTTTAAGCTCCAATATTCTTGGAGAGAGTGTTTATTTATAGTAAGTCACTCGATCAACTCCATTCATCTTTATTCTTCATCGGGATCACTCTAGTATAGGGTGATCCCACAATACTAGTTTATAATTTTTGACCAAACTGGACATTGAACTGATTTTTTTTAACTAAATCTTCACTTTCGGGAACCTATAGTTGCTAAACAATGAGGAATTTGAAGATGATGCAAACTAGTGATTTGTGAAATTTTATCTATAGATTCTAAATATATATATTAAAAAAAAAAATGAATTAGATTGCATTTCTTTTTCCATCTCCTTCGAAAACTATTTTTTATCAGTAAACACCATTTTTAAATAGTGATGCTCACTGTAAACAACATAATTTTTTTCTATGAAGGATAAAATTCTATTTTTTTCTAATTTAGCTTTATAACTATGATATCTAACAAGTTCATTTTGTTTTATAGTGTTTTATTGAATATTTTTTTCTTAAGCAAGTTTTGAAGTCAAACTAATTATAATTTAGACGTAGGCGGACTGTAAACAACATAATTTTTTTTGTATGTATCAAAATTCAATTTTATTTTTTTTACTGGATCAAGGATATCAATACCTAGCCCAAACATATTTTTTTGATTTTTTTTTATAATATACTATTTTTCCACACGTGTAGAACAAAAAGCTTGATTTTTGGTGAAAAACCTACATTCATAAGAAATAAAAAATAAATATAATAATCAAATTAAATATATTTTAAATTATACTTTTTGGAAAGCTTATAATAAGGAATACATACTTACAAAAAATAAAATTTAAATGAATTCATTTGGTCCCCCAAAAGGTAAATCAAAAGTGGTTTTTTATCAACATTTTGATAGGTGTAAAGGAGACTCCATTATAGGTATGGTTTAAAACTAGTGGGGTTCTATCCAAGGGGGTTTGATCTAAGGTGGTTTGATCAAACCCTCTTCAATTGGAATCCTTTAAATGAAACTTTTCAAGGATTAAATCATTATATTTTCTAAAAATATGTGATTTCAACAAAAATCAGGATGTCCTAAAAAGTGTAAACCACTATTGTGGGATCACCCTGCAATTAGTTTCTGATTCTGATGCATTTTGATAGTTCTACAAAAATGAGTGTATTAATGGTTATATTTTAATTTGATTACTAAGGTTGCTTAAAATTAATTAAAATATTTAAAAGGGCCCTTAGTATTATGGTTCATCGGAACTGGGGTGAGATGCTTTAAATCATGGATGCATTAAACAGGGACCTTGTGTGTCAAAATATCATTATTTTAGTGAAAATTTCATTTTCAGAGTAAACAGGGTGTTTAAATTAAAAAGAGAATCTTAAAAAAGAAGCTTCTAGAGAGTTCAGGAAAAATTCTAAAAGGAGGTTTTGGAGCTCATTTGGTTATTCTTGGATGTTATTTTTTCACTTCATTTTGGAGAGCTTTTGAAGGCTTTTTTGGTCTCTGGGTTTGGAAACCCTAGGGAACTAGTTTCGATAGTGAAACTATCTACCCTAGCTGGAGATTGTTGAGGAAATCACTCAGGATTTCTACAGAGGTGATATTGCAATTTGGTGGGTCTCTTTTAGAGACCAAATAGAGAAATAACAAATACTTTTAGTGGTGGATCAGACAAGGGTTTGATAGTGATGTATATTCTTCCACTTTGTTGAATTCCATTCATTATGGGCAAGACACAATGATAGATGTGGAGATTAAGAAGATTGAGCTTGGCATGTGAGTTTGTTGTCTCATAAGTTGAACGTTGGTTTTGGTGATTGGAAACAAACATATTAAAGGTGAGTTTGCATACATTTGCAAAGGTGTGAGTCTTCCTTGGGCTTCCATCTCGACCTCAATCCTATCACTTCTTTTAGATAGATTTATCACTGAATGAACAACATTGTGGCCATTCAAGAGGGCTTACCTATGCTTCAGAAGTTACAAAAGGGTTTTGAAATGGGCGTGTGACCTTATGGGTACTAGGACGTGGTTGTTCAGGCACCCAATCACCTACATGTTGCTTATATGCACTTATTCAGGGTCTGGCATGAGCTTCCAACACTTAGAAAGGCTCGACATACTTCAAATTGAGGGAGGTGATACCCCTGGGTAAGGTGTTAGTTGCTACTTTTACATTCTAGGTGATTACAGAGGCATTCCAACCACTTTTAGTCATATATCTATGCTATACCGGGTCTAAGATAATTATTTATTCAATCTAACTTGCATTGTTGATGTTAAATCTCTCATATGCTACCATTAAACTCTGATATGAAGTTTCAATCAATCTATGGGAAGGCAAGAAGGGTTGTAATCTAGTTATAGTATGAGAATAGGGTTTTTGTAACTGTTGATAATTTCCAAGTAGCATTCTTTCATAGCAATCATTCAAATATCTCAAGGAAATTCTGATATAATGATTTGAAACTATGTATTAGGATTGTTGATCAAATCTGGATCAATATACTTTGTAATCATACTTTTCTATGCAAATTGAAATAATTGTTGCCATGTAGTCTCTTTAATCATGCCATGTAATATAATGCAATTCTATGAAGAGTGTGGTTCAATTGGGGTTTAGTGAATGGTGTTACATGCCTATTTCAATCACTGAATCCTTATTTATTAGTCCATTTTGTACTGATGTTCCTAAAATGCAAAAAACAGTGATATGTTCAGTCTTGAATACAAATGTTTATTGAAAACCATCATATTCTATCATGTCAAATAGCCAAAAAATATTATTGTGCAAACTTAGTTTATGTTTACTTAATTGATAAATGAAATATGCCATATTAAGTACTTTGGAAAAATTATTGTCAATATAGCAAGGGACATTACACAAAGAATCATACAACACCTTGTGCCATGATCTCTGGTTCTCGTCAACTAACTTTCGAGTGATAGTGAATAAGTTCTTATTGTTGGATTCTACCTGACCATTACCTTGAGGGTAATAACCTGAAGAATGTGACAATGTGATTCCATGCTCAAAACAAGTCTATGTTATCTCACTTGACTTGAATGTAGTAGCATTATCTGCTACAATTTTGTTTGAAACTCTGAACATGGAAATGATATTTTCTTTCAGGAATCTGCATACTACCTCTGAAGTTGCATGCTTTACTGGGACAACTTCCACCCACTTGGTGAAGTAATCGATGGTTGTGAGAACATAAACATGTCCTACACTTGAAGGTGGATTGACAACACCAATGAAGTCAATGCCCCATTGTTGGAAAGGCTCTTCAATGTCGACCAATTTGAGTGGAAGAGAAGCCAACTTAGGCTTCCCTACAAACTATTGACAAATTTCACATTTATGTACCTAATCATATGCATCCTTAAACAATGTAGGCCAATAGTAGTTATCTTGCAAGATTTTGTGAGTTTTCATCAATGCAAAGAAATGTTTGTCGCATGCCAAGTTGTGGAAAGAATCCAACAACTTACTTTGTTGATCTTTATCCATGCAACGTTGAAAAGTACCTTCAAGATCCCTCTTGTACAAACCATTATCCCATAAGACAAAATGTGCAACTTTGAGCTTTACCGTTCTTTTCTCCTTATATGTCAGATACTCTATACATTCTCCATATGTTAGAAAGGAAGCAATGTTGGAATACCATTCCTCAATTGTACTGACTAATAGAATAGTAGGAATATCTTTAGTGCTTACCTCTTCATAATTGGAAACTTCATCAAGTGTGTTGTCAGCAATGAGATGGCACAAACCTTTCCCACACACCAATTTGGTGGGCTTTATCTCCATATCATACTCTTGAATTTTGGCAATCCAGTTGCCTCATTTTGTACCAAATTCTTGTTGTGTCAAGATTGATCTGACTGTAAAATCTAACACTAGTGTAATGACATGGGCATTAAGTATGTAGAACCGAAAATGCTTCATTGCCTTAACCACAACAAATACATCTAGAACCAAAAATTGATTTCTTGGGATTCAAAGAAATTCCAAGTTGTCGATACCTCTCTAAGACTTGTTGTAAGTGATAAAAAAATTCTTAATGTTTCTTGGAGAAGATTATCAATTCATCAAGATAAACAACAATAAAATTACCCATGACGTCACAAAAAGCTAAGTCCATTGCTTGTTGAAACATGGCACCGATGTTGATGAGACCAAACGACATTTTATGGTAGGAAAAGTACCTCGTGGCATGCTGAAGGTGGTCTTATATTGATCTTCCTCACTAACCTCCACCTAATTGTATCCCAAAAAACAATCTAGCATAGATAGCATCTCAGATCCAGTCACCGTTTGCAAGACTTGATCCATTATTGGCAAGGTATAAATGTCTTTCAACAATGACTGATTCAAATTTCTATAATCCACACATATTTGGATCTCTACATTCTTCTTACAAACTAGAATGATATTCACTATCCACATTGAAAGGTGAATAGAAAATATGCTCCTCACATTGAGCATCTTTTGGATTTTTGAAAGAATGGTACTAGAAATCTTGGGATTATACTGCCTCTACTTTTATTTGTGAGGCAAAAATCCTTCCTTCAGTGGAGTTTTATGGTGTACCTCCTTTGGCCAAAAATATTTCAAATCCTTGTAAGATTAGGAAAGTACATCATTGTACTGCCACAATAATTCATAAAACTTTTCTTTCTCCTTTGGAGTATAGCACTTACCATTATTCACCATCTTAGGATTTTCATCAGTTCCCAAGTTGATTTTCTCAACTTCATTTGATGAATCAAAGCCAGATTGATGTTGCTTTTTAACATAACGATCATGTTTATAAAAAATTCTTTCAAGAGAAACTAACTCTTTTAGAATTTTTTTCCATTTGAGCTACAATACTTCTTCACCAGTATCAAGATCAACCTCTAAAATTGACTCTTGAGGTGGAGAATCACTACCTTCAAAGTACAACTCGTTAAATTTTTTGACCTTCTCAAGAAATGCTACGATCTAATGATTGTCGTTGAATATTTTCTAGTTATCTAAATTGTTTGGAACACTAGGTTGAAACACTAACTCAATAGTGTAAGTAGAACCATGGAAATCCTTATGTGGAATCAGGAGCATAGCTAATATTGCCAACAAATCAGCTTTGTTGTTTTACTCTCTTGGGACTACTAAAATGTTAAAAGCTTCAAACTCTTTTGTGTTGTCCCAAACTAAGTTACAGTAATGCCTTAGTCATTAATTCTTGGTTTGATACAAGTTTTTCACTTGATAAACAACTAATTCAACATCACCTTAAGCATGTAAATTTCTTATCCCTTTTCTACGTGCAACTTCCATACCTAACAACAATGCTTCATACTCTACAGTATTGTTAGTGTTCAAAACTATAACTTAAAAGGAAAAGGAAATAATTTTTCTTGTGAGAAATTAAAACAATTCCTTCTCATGACCTTGTGGAAGAGCAACTTCCATCAAATTCAATCATCCAAATGTCATTTGGATCTCCTAGACTTGCAGTCTCAAAATTTGAAATTTCCTCATCAATTGCAAGTTCACCATCTGTAAAAGATAAATCATTTGAAGACAATTCTTCTAAAGAAGATGATCCTTTCTTTGAAATGGATTAGCCATTAGTTTCTAACTCATTTCTTGTCTTTCTACTTGAATATTCAACATCTTCATCGATTTTCAAAAAGTATGTACCCATACCTGAAGACTCAAACATGATTTGAGATCTTGGATCATCAAACCTGGTCACATAAAATTTAGATTCCATTTCAGGAAGCAACTTTTGCATAACAACCTTAATGGGTATTTGAGATTCAGACATGTCCATATTCAACTCACCTCCCACATCCTTGCAAAAACTACATCCTACCAATATTCCATAGGATGCAGGAATGCCAACTACCAAGATAGTCATCTTGATTTTCTTTTCTGGGAATGCGGAAAAGGAAAATTATGCATCCTTGATTTGTCCAATCAAAGGCACTTGTTTATTCTCCATCAAAAAGTAATGACCAAAAGTCTTTGTAAGATTAGGACCCAAAGTGGTAGCCACCCTGGCAGGCATGACATTGTCAGAAGCATTGGAGTCAATTACACAATTGCTCAACTTATAACTATTACTAACAATGAGATATAAAATGGATCTATTCTTCTAGAGATAGATGATGGGATAAAAACAAAGTTGCTTTGTGAAGGCGTGGGCTTGGAAATAGTTGGGATGTCATGAGAGGAATCACTATTGGGATCAGTTCCCATGTCTTTGAAAAACTTAACAAGTCTATCAAATTGGTTAGAATTAGCTTTTAGATATTCAACCTTAGACATCTAAATCTTAGTCTTCTTTGCATGGTCAATTATATCAAAGGCTTGGAAATAACTTTGCAAAGAGGATGAGGTAATTTCATTAGTAGGTTTTGAAAAAGGAGCACTGGTCTTTGGAACTGGAATATTGGCTTTAGGTGTTGAAGAAGATGCAAGAGGACGAGTGGTACTTACTTGCTTTGTTACTGTTGTATCTTTGGGTTGCACTGGAAAAGGAGTCCCCCTTTTGGAAATCATCACAGGTGGTCATGAAATATCCTTTGCTTTCATTGCATTAGCTTGAGGTTGATCAATTTGATTTTGTTGCAAATGTGTGAACACAAAATAAGCATCAGTCATAAGATCCTCTTCATCATATTCACTTTCAACATGTAAACAGCCAATATTAGTCGCCAATGGGATCTACTTCCTCCTCCTAGAATAGATCAACATTTTCTTTAGTAGGTTACTCTGGTTACACATAATCATCTTACTCAGCTTCATAATAACCCACGACTACATTGGTGGGTGGAGCCTCAAGAGCAAGTCTTCCTTGTAGTGCAGGAAGTCTTTTCTAGTTTCTAGCAACATTACCAGAATTGTTGGAAGAAACCTGTTTCTTCAATGCTAGCAATTCATTTGCTAGTTTTTGCACCAAAGGATTGGTGATTTTGCTGGTAGATGAAGATGAAGACACTTGCCCTTTATTTCTATTTGATTCTTTTCTTATTTTACCAATAAGTTCTATCAAATCATCTTCAAAGCTAGTAGACAACTACTAATCTACTTCAAGATCAATTGGAACTACCCTTTACAACAAGAAACTTACCTCTGGTAGTTTTGTGTTAATGAAGAAACATTTGAGATTAGGATACATTGGCTTGGCCGCATTTGGAATCCTTGTTAGCAACTTATTAAATTTTTCCACGAACTAATGCATGAGTTCATGTGCTTCTTTTCTCATAGTTGTAAGTTGTGCCAACAAGGCATATGTATCTTCTACAAGCTTGAAACATTCTTCAAATTTGGTATGAAGAGTAGCCCAATTTGTAATAGTACCACGAGCAAGAGTGTAAAACCATTCCATTGCTACTCCTTGTAAGGTCTCAATGAATAACCTTACATAAATGTCCTCGTGTTCAACACCAAGAATACCACATACAATATAAAAAGAAACAATATGTTTGTCAAGGTGTTGTTTACCATCACCATAGAATTTGAGGATGTTCTTGTGTGAAACGCGAGGAAGTTCATGTAAAGGGTCTTTCAAATTTAAAGGGACAAAGGTGTTACCCCAAGGACCTGGTGGCATTTGAGCTGCCATAGCACCTTTAACATCAGCTTCTTGAACTAGCGTGATAGGTAAAACTCTGAAAATTAGAAGATTCACTTGGAAGCGGTGATCTGATTCTTCGAGAAGGATAACTTCTTGTATGTTGTAATGGTGACCTTTCATGCGGAGGAGAAGGAATGATATTTTTGTGTTGCAACAACTCAAAAAAGGATCAACTTGACCTTACGCCCTTTGATTGCGAGTATATCTCTTGTATGCAAGAGTGTATTCTTTGAAACAAAATAAAAATCAGTAATAAAAGATATTCACAAACTTGCAATAAGACATTGGAATACTTGTCTACTTCAATTGAGAGTGTGAGGCTTTGGTTGCATGCTTGTATCCTCAGCGGAGTCGCCAAAAAATAGTTCAGTGAATATTTTGTAATTCCTTTATAGATAACAAAATAGGGATTTCAGCCACAACCATGATGAGAATGTTCTCTCCTCTCTGAAATGGGAAGATCCTTTCTTATTGCTTATTAGAACAAAAGTAAACTATGCTAAACTAAAATTATTTGCACTAGCTTTAACCATGTGGGGTGTGTTACATTCACCATTTTCTCTTCTTTTAAAAAATATGTTTACAATGTTCCACGGTAATATTATGCAATGCTCTACACTTCTAAATATATACCTAAGCAATAATCACCAATATTCTTGATTAAATGTAAGATTAATCAAAGAGTACCGGTATAACTATATTACAAGTAGCTGAAAGACACACAAAATCCCAAAGTCTTCTTGATGCCTTCTATGATGATTTTGTAGTAAAAAATGATGCATGTTGTAGAACAAATTCTATCGGCCCACTTCACCAATAGATCTAAACACAAAGTGAATAAATCCAAGCACAAAGTCTTGATAATATTTCACCAAGAAACACTTACATCACACAATTTCAAGTAATCAATATAACTCAAAGTTTATATAAACTATCTTGAATGTTTTTCCAATCATAAGAATGAGCCACCACTTATCCAATTAACAATAAGAGAAATTAGCAAGAATGACAAGAATATTCTCACTCATACAAACTTGATTCAAAACAAAGGTTGAAATCAAAATTTTCCTCCTTTTATTAACTGAATTTGATCTTGCAATTTCAACACAAAGTTTCAAAGTTGAGTCACAATTTGGGGAGCACTTTGTTACATAATATTAAAGGTACTAATTATAAATGAGCTCTCTCATATTTATAGAGGAGAGAAACATAGCTAATCTAGGAAATAAATAACTACTTTGACTTATTCAGCATTGGAGTCCAAAATTATTAGAGGACTTTTATGTTTTTACATGTATTTACAATTCTAAAAAAGACATTTAAATTGTCTTGAACTAACTACCAAAAGAAGGGAAAGATACTGAAAAATAAAATAAGTGAAAATCAAGGCACGTTCAACTTTCTCCACCATCCTTCTCCAATAAATATTCATATTTCTTTAGGATTGCTTGAACTTCTTTATCATTAGGACCTGTGGTATGTTTGGAGATGGCAATAACTCGTGTGATTAAGCCCTTGATAGTGTTGCATGCTTTTTGGTGTCTTTCAAGAAATTTTTTCAAATTATCTAGAGTAATCTAAGTATCCATCATTTCTTCCATTGAAGCTATTGAGAAAGCTTCATCTTCAAATTCCTTCTAAACCATGGATGTATATTCCTAAACAATTGAATTGGTGGGAAGAACTTTTTGGTTGTATTTCATGACTTTCTTGCTCGATGATGGATCCGAAATTTGTGGATCAACAAGAAATCAATCAAAATCACTCAGGAATCTAAACACAAAAGATCAAAATGGCATGTAAGAGTAGCTACAAAAAATTCATATTTTCCAGTGTTAGAGGAAAAATAGGGTTTTATGCACTCGTGGGAAAATTTTGAGCGACTGCATATATTTTGGCAATTTAGATGCAAAGGTGGAGAAAAACTGAGCTCTTGCATGGGTTATTACACTTCAAATGTAATGGCCCAAATATTCTAAGATATTGCATGTTGGATGTAAAAGTGAAGAAATTTTGAGCTATTACATGGGGTATTTCACTTTAGATGTAGAGGTGCTAAATTTTTGAGCTATTGCATGTGGGAAGGACACTTGGGTGCAAGGGCGTTGAATTTCTAAGCTACTGCATGTGGGAAGGACACTTGGGTGCAAGGGCACTAAATTTTTGAGCTACTATATGTGGGAAGGAAACTTGGGTGCAAGGGCATTGAATTTATGAGCTACTACATGTGACAGTGGTTTGAGATGCAAAGGTGGAGAAAAACCCTAACATTGCAGTTTCACAGTAGGAGAGAAACCCCAACACTGCAATTGCACAGTTGGGAAATTTTAGCGCTTATGCAATTTGAAACTTTGTCAATAATTTGCAAGGTCACTAAAATTCAATGACTTTGCAATCTTTTTATTTTTTTGCATTTTGACTTGCAAGGGTGTTGAAATTTCGTGCTCTTGCAAGAGCTAAAAAATTTCTAACTCCCAAAAATTGAATTTTCACAACTTGCACCAAAAGGAAAATTTTGATGAACCGACAAAGTTTAACACTCATAATGACTTTTCAAGGCTAGGGGACCACGCATGAGGACCAATGCAATTTTCCTCATTTTGTGTTCTTAGATTTTGTGAGCTATGTTGTACCCAAAATATTTTTTGCTTTCAAGAGATATTTTTGTTAAAATGATCTAAGTCATGTAAAAATGTTGCCAAAAGTATGTTTTAGGTCAAACAAAAGGTAAATTTTTTATGGGTTTATGTCAAGGAACATGTGTGCAAAATCCTAAAAATTTGAAAATTAGGGTTTCGTGCCCTTATTTTTAGGGAAACCTCTAAAAATAGGACCTTGCCAAAATTCATTGAAAATGATTTTGATAGGATGAATTGAATCCACGATCACATTGGTCAAGTCAAATTCATTGCAGATTGGTCAATACCAGGTGCTGAAAGTTAAGCTTCAAAAGCTTCAACAAGGAATCCATGACGAAAATGCTCAAAAATATGCTCTAAGATGAAGGGGATTTTCAAAAGTGGAAAATGATGAAAATTGACTAAGTATGGAAAATGAACACCTTGCTACCAAGAAGGTTGTGTAGTTGAATGCCTTAGTCATTTTTCCAACACTTGTACATGTAGCATGTTGAATATAATTGCTAGGATAAATGCGCCCACATCATCAACGACAAAGCTCAAATCAATCAAGCTACACGGCGAACGTGAGGCGTGAAGAGATGAAGATCTTAAAGGAAATGATGAAGCTACAATCAAAAGATCCCCTACTAACCAGGGGCACCCCTAATTTCAAGAGGTCAAAGGCAGTCATCAAATCTTGCCAAGATAGTCATCTCCTTCATAATTCTGCTTAATTTCCAACGCATCATCAAGCAAATTCACCTGATTCGTCGATCACCGAAAACGGAGGCGAAGACAGAAGGTGCTGAAGGAAAATAGCATTAGAGATAGCAGTCAAAACATGAATAAGGAGCCCCTACTGACCAGGGGCACCCTTGAATTAGATGCTCAAAATCTTAGTTGTTGAACAAGTCTGTCTTCAGGTAATCTCTCCAACATCAGCTCAGCTTCGCAATGAACCTGTGTGTTAGCCTACGAGACACATCAAAAGACAAAAATTGTTAATCATTCAAGCATGCCAAATGGAGGGAAAATCAATGCACATCCAGGAAAAGGTGCCCTTGTAGGCCAAGGGCGCCCATCATTTTGAGTCACCTAATGAGGTCTTCAACAACTACTTTCTTCAAGGCATCTGTTCAACATACTCTCAGCTTCGTAGCCAATCCAGTTGCACACTCATAGGAATAGTCAAGCAGTCATAGGCAGGGATCAAGCAGAAAACACCAAAGGTGAAGGCAAAATGAAGGACATAAGAAAATTGAACAAGTGTTAAGGAAAAGAGCCCCTACTGAGGAAAGGCGCCCATATTTTTGGGTAGTTAGATGTTTTCTTCTAGCTTAATCACCTCTAAGATAACCTCCTATGTCTTGATCTATCTCAAGAATGACACTGTCAATAAAGACAACAGACAACAGACAAATCAGACACCTGACGACAAAGACCAAGTCAAGGCAGTTCGTAGGAGCTTGCAAGTTGAAAATCATAAGTCAAATAGTCAAAGGTGCCCCTCCAAGCCAGGGGCGCCCTTGAATTTGAGGCATCCAAATCATCTTTCAAGATTTGGGAAGTCAGTCATCCTTTCCAAGGCTAAGGTGACATTCCATCCCATGCTTTAGCAAGATCAACAGGTTCATCAGTCAGCCGAGATCTCAGATCAGAGCGTAGAGGGTCAAATTGGAGAAACTGAAGAACACTCAAGAATTTGACTAAGTTTGAGGCTAAAAGTACCCCTACTGGGAAAAGGTCCCCTTTTATTTGAGGTATCAGATTCAAGTTTTAGACTTGGCATCTCCCAAGCATACCTTTTCAGAGTTGACTCAACTTGGAAATGGATCCGTCAGTGACACTTCAAGGTCAATCAAAGAACTAGGATCTAGGATCGAATAGAGGCACTTCACCATAAAAAATAAAATAAAAAATTGTTCACCTCCTCAAAGGGACACCTAAAGTCAAAGGGAGTCTTAGTTGATTGAATTTGTCTATTTAGACAACCTTTCCATGTCTAAAATGGCCCCCAATTGGTGGAAATCACTCTCAGGAACTCTAGATCAAGCAAAAAGATTCCTCCATCATGATTTGGTACCCAATTGATCCTTGCAACTCCAAATTGACATATCAAAGCATCTAGGCATCCATTTTTCATTATTTATTTGTAGGTTGAGGAGCTCAAGAACATATATTTTTCTTCTCCAACACTTTTGAAGATCTGACAGAGGGTTTTCCATCGTTCTTCATATTTTTGAAGACCTATTGCATAGAGGGACCATTTATCAAAGGTTGCATCAAAAGGCATAATTCTTCCAGAAAGACAGTTGATAACTTCCAATCTTCTTCTTGTCTTTTTCCTCTTTCCTTTACTTATATCTTCTTGCATGTGTTGGATTTTTCTGGGAAAATTCATTTTTTGGTGCCTCGTTGCCTCTGCCATCGAAGGGCTCTTGCATGTTATAAAAAAAATCATTTTTTTGAAATTCTGACGATCTGGGGTTGTTTAGAAAATCATTCTCAACAAAACCCATGTCTTAGAATTTTTCATAAAAAGTTTCCCCAGCAAGGCTATTTTTAGTAGTTCCAAAAAAAGTTATCTGAATAGCATCATGTGTATAGTCAATCTTCAAGGTTTTCATAATGTAGTTCTCCCAAGATGAATACAAGGCCAAAATGGTCTTACTCCATGATTTTATGAAAGTGACTTGCACCAACCTGCATCGGGCACACCCAGTGGTCAATTTTGATAGATTGACAAGCATAGACACAAGTCCACAGGTTCCATAATGGTTTCACCTCGTATAATTGATCGCCTTCCAAGGCCAGTTTAGAGGATTGTAATCATTGGAATTTTGCGTGTGCAATGAGTTCATGTACATTTCTCACGGCTGGAGTGTTCATGGTCAAACTTCATGGTTTCATCATACAATACTCTTATGTTGAGAAAGATCAAGGGAAATGTCAAAAACGTAAAGCTGCAAAAGAATGCAGAAGGTAGTCATTCACAATACGGAGCCGCCACCGGTTAATACTACACTACCTTCCACGTCAAAGTGGAAACACAGACAAAAATAAATGGAGTAACCTTCCTAAGGGAAGCAAAATGAAGGAGATACATACATCAAGTTGCTGACAAGTGGTAAGCTAACGATTGACAGGCATGTAATGATCTTCGTATGAAGAAGTCAACACATGGTTAGAATAATTGTTGACCAAAGATGATGAGGTGTAAAGCACACCAAGAAGGATGTCCTACCCTCCAAAAATACAATAACTATGACTAAAGTTAAATTGACACCCCTTTCCAAGTTAACTCCAGATCCCACAGATCATGCATGTCAGATCCCACTAATCAAGGATGTCTAATTTGACTCCCACAATTTGTGGATCTCAGATCTCCATTAAAGGTGGATGTCTATTTTGGAGACACATTTGTAATTTAAGCTCACTTTTAGTTAGGTTTCAGTCAACTGAGGCAGATTCTCAATTTGACTTTTGTTTAGTTTCAGTTAACTAAAGTAGATTTCCAGTTAACTGTTTGCTCACCTAATTTTAGACTTAGGAATAATTCTTGTTGATTGGCAAGAACTGATTGTTAACTCAAGGGGATTTTAGGGTTGCCTATTCCTTTGAGTTTCTATAAATAAGAGCCTTGGGGTCATTATTTGTTTAACCTTTATTTACTACGCAAAATTATTGTGCCATTTTTTCCAAAGTTTGCATGTTTGTATCTGTTCACTCTTGGATGAGAGTTTATTGGTTGATCGTAATTGTGCATGATTTCGTGCCTTTGTTGTCCCAATCTTTGTAATTCTTTGGAAAAGCTTGAAGAAGAAAGTTAGATGGCACATGCATATTTGATCTAATATTTGAGTTGATTCAAAGTCTTGTTCTAAATAATTTATTGTTTCAATCTCCTCCTTGGATATTTTGTTATTAATTGCTATCCTTTGATGTTGTTTAAAGATCCATATTTCAGCTTATACTTCAGATAGGGGTTCCTCCTCCTTAGCAATCTTGATACCCATATCTTTGTACCTTGTTGTTTCCAGTAAATTGTTTCCTAGCCTATAACTCGGACGAGGGTTCCTCCTCCTTGGCAAGTCTCAGATCCAACCTACCATAAAGAGTGTTTCCTTGCATAAAACCTTATCCCAGCATATATCTGAGAGTTTAGAGCCTCGATCATATTCTAAAGAGACGGCGGATTCAAGTGACCCAACCCATCCACTTCGCTCCTATGCCCTCATGCTTTGTTAATCTTGGGGAGATAGGATAGTTTAGAAGCTATTTTAGTCGTAGTTAAGATCTGTGAAAACTAGAGAAAAATCTTAGCTACGATGCATTGTGTTTATGCACCCTTGTGTCCTGCCGCTGAGTAAAAAAGATAGGAACCTTAGTACCCTTTTTTACGTAGAACATTAGCAAATAGAGATCTTCCTCTCTATAATTTGAAGAGCAGTATTATAACACTTGCAATAGTTGTATGTTTCCAATAAGCACTCCAGAGGTGCTAATTGAAACGCCAACAAGTTACCAAAAAAACAAGTTTTGTAGGGGTTATCCCATAAATTGAGTGCAGTTGAACTCAAGGATAACACAACACATGCTTTATCTTCATCTCAAAATTTAATCATTGACTAGATCCTTGCATCACTTTCATATTACAATAGGTAAATCTTCATAGATTTTAGCTTTCGATTTATCGATTGTTCAAATGACCAATGGTCACATTCAGGATGTTCTCCCTATTTGATATTTTTACTAAGCTAATTTTTGTTTACAATATTTATCACACTAGTGGGTAAGAAAGTTGATTTTACACCCAATAATGTTGTCCTTTATAATATTAATCATCCAAAGATAGTTATTGCTTCAGGGAGAGCTAATAATGAGTATATATTAAATACATTCCATCCTTTTGATTCATCCATTGGTTCATCACACATTTCCCATTCAAATTCCATTATGAGAATTTGACATGAATGTTTCAGTCATGTCAACTATAGGTACCTATAACAATTTAGTTAATAGATGATGTCATTTTGTCTTCTTAAGGTTTTAGGCATAGAGGGTGTTTTTTGAGGTTATGTTCTTGAAAAAACATCAAGATCCATTTCCCAAGGGTAAGTACCACATGCTTCTACCTTACTAGAGTTGGTGCATAGTGACCTTATGTCATTTTCCACTCCATTTTTAGGATCCAAGTACATGCTCACATTCATTAGTGATTACTCCCAATGCAGATGGATGAACTTTGTCAATTACAAGAGTGATGTATTCATTAATTTTAAGATATCTAGGGTATTTGTGGAGAAGCAATTAGGTTCTTGTATTTGACATATTTGTATGAATAACGGGGAGAAACGTGTGAACCAATCATTTCAAGATTATTGCATTAAGCATGGTATACATCAATAATTTTTAATTCCTTATACTCCTAAGAAGAATTATTTTTCCAAATGAAAGACATATCATTAAGGAGATGACCAATTGTATACTTCAAGCACATTCTATAGCTCTATACTTTTGGGTTGAGGTGATCAATTATGCTAATTTTATTCAAAATCGCATTCCTTACAAGACAGTTCTAAATGTCACTCCAAAGGATGCTTGATACAATATCAAGACTAATGTTTCCTTATTCAAGGTATTTGGTAGTGAGGCGTGGGCATTAATTTTAGATGGCCAGTGTAAGGCAATGAAGAATAAGATTTAACCATTCATATTTTTTGGTTCATTGGTTGTTTGGTCGTACCATAAGAGATGTTTACTTTCACAAAGATGTCTAGTTTGATGAGTCCTTCCCACATTTATATTCTACATTTGCTTCTTCTTCCTCACTACCTACTTTTCATTCCTTATTTTATGAGGATACATATGCATTAGAGGATACTTTAGATGATGGTTTTGATGGTTCTATCCCACCACCTCTTACTGCCTCCTCTCACTCATGTTTTTCAAGAAGTTGGATTTTTAATTGCTGATCCTATGGCTTCTCATCACACTTTTTCTTAGTCTTTTGGTACTTATTTTTTAAGTCATGCCATAAAGGTTTTTAGGGGATTCAATTGTTCCAAAGTGAGAGTAGGTTGTGGATGATGTGCATTCTTCATTGATGAAGAATTATACATTAGATTTGATTTCTCTTTCACTAGGGAGAAAGATGGTTTGGTGTAGGTGGGTGTACCATACCAAGTATATAGTAGATGGTTCTATTGAGTATTACAAGAAATGTATTGGTTCTAAGGGTTTGTCATAGGTTGAAGGTATTGATTACATAGAGACATTTACCCCTATAACCAAAATCATTTCAGTTTGCCTTTTCATCTCTCTAGTTGCATGTCAATGATGACCTATTCACTAGATGGATGCAAAGAGTGATTTATTGTAAATGGATATTAATGAGGATATCTACATGGAGTAGCATCCAAGATTTATGTAGGAATATTCCCTTATTTTTAGGCTATGCAATTCTTTGTATGGTCTCAAGCAATCCCTTAGGGCTTGGTATGAGAAGACACATTATTTCATACTTACATCTAGTTTCACACATTACCACTCTGGTCACACAGTATATATAGAGATATGGAGCTGATCTTTTGATCTTGGTCTTAGATGTTGACTATTTGATTCTTACCAATAGCTCCACTTCCTTGCTTCAAGATATATGAAATTTTTTGATGGAGCACTTTGGCATGATAGATCTCATGATTCTACACTTCTTTCTTGTTCTATAGGTTCTTCAATATTATAAGAGTACATCCATTCATCAACAAAACTATTTATTTATTTGTTTCATCATTTCAACATGGCTAATTGTAAGCCAACTGTTATACCATTTAAGTCAGATGTCACATTGACTACCACTTACACCACACCTAGTATTGATGCTAATTTGTATGGATAGTTGGTGGGTAGTCTCTTGTATTTGACACACATGCATCTTGGTATCACCTTTTACATTAGCTTTATCTCCTATTTTTCCATTATTATCATGAGATTCATTAGAAGACAACCAATTAAATTTTGAGGTGTATTAGGGACATTACACACTTTGGCAATGAGTACACACCAGGAGTTGTAGAGATAGTAGGTGACATTGAATTAGATTAGGTAAGGGATGTTGACTCCCAAAACTCCAATTTATTGGGAAAGGTGTCTCAACCTTTCCCCTAATGTTAATATTACAAAAGGTGTAATTTTCAAGTATAAAATGGAAAAACTTAATTTTTGGGCTACAAGCTTAGTTTTTAGCTAAAATAAAAATTATCGGTTGCTTGATTCTACTTATGAGGGTTCTAGTTGTGTAGATCTCTTCAAGTACCTCATTTAAAAAAAATAGTCCTAATTGAACCACCGAATCAAAATTTATTCCCCCCAAAAGTTTGTGTAGGAAATGTTAAAAAGTTGTTGGATGCATAAAAGAGTTGTTAAATGGAGCTACACTTATTGACCAACTTATGATGTGTATTATGACACATCATAAATTATCTTTTTATTGGGGGATAATTTGGGTACCACTTTTGGGTGGTTTTAGCTCATGGATTTCTAATTACCATTTAAATGGTTTTAGGTTTTATTTTGGGTTATTGAGATGGAGGAATTGGGTGGAGTTTTGTAGATACTAATTAAGTTGTAAGAATTCCTCCATATCTCTAGTTTATGGTACTCCCATGAAGGCTTTCTCCATGAGTATGTTGTAATCATGATTTATTGAGTGATACATTGAGTTTCTTTAGAGTGTGGGTTTTTTCTCCCAAAATGGGTTTTCCCATGTACACCCGTGTTATGGTTTTTATTATTTATTTTATGGTTAAATATATTTTCTATTTTCTCTAATTGATAAATTATTAAAATATCATAAAACACTCTGCTTAGAATATTAATTTAGGAAACACATTTTCATACCCTACTTCTTTTCATTTGGTATAAGAGCTTCATCACCTCATATTATAGGTGTTGAGTAGAGGTTTCTTTGTACTAATATTCATTTGAGTGGAAGATTTCACATAGAGGGTTTTATCATATTGCAAGAAGAAATGGAAAGCACACCAAGAATAAATATGGAGAGGTTCTCAAGCATAAACTTTGATTTTTGGAAGCTCAAGATGGAGGATGTGCTCATAGACTAATATCTATGGGCTATAGCATATGGATACAAACCTACAACTATATCACAAAAAGATTGGGACAATATGCATAGAAATGAAAATGGTCTTATTAGACCCAATTTAGTTGATTCAATATTGTTGAATATTCATGAAGAGTCTACCCAAGAAAATATTTGGATGAAGCTTGGAGAAACTTATTAGGCTAAATCCCTAGTAAATAATATTTTCTCAAGAAAAAAGTTGTATACCTTAGGATGGAGGGTGGTGGGTATATGGTTGAACATCTAAATTGATTCAATATGATAGTTACCCAATAGATCTTCATGGAATTAAAAATCAAGGAGGATTCATGTATGATTTTTCTATGTTCTTTGTTAGATTCATGAAACTATTTTGTTATGTAAATTGGGAGAACTACCACCAAGTTCAAAATGGATGAAGTGGTTGGATATTTTCTTTTAGGAGAGATGAGAAGGAATAGTTTTGAGTTGGATAAGGATTCTCGTGCAATTCATGGAAGATCTAAAGAAAAATATAAGAAATAAAAAAACAATATAATTCTAGATCAAAATCTTGTGAGAGATCCAAATCTCCTAGTAAGTTCAATATGAAATGTTAGAATGAAAAATGGACATCTAAGAAGAGACTTTAAGGAGGAGAAGAAGAAGAAAAAGAAAAGAAAATTATAATGATGTCTTAGAGATCCTCCCTAGATGAAGGTGATGCTTTTGTTGTTTCCTTGGCTACTCATGCATTAGAAAGTGCGTGGTTGATAGACTTTAGTGTCTCTTTCCACATGACCTCACATCGAAGGTGTTTTAAAAAATACAAAGAATATGATGGTGGGAGTTGTACTTAGAATATGATTCTAATCTAAAGATTTTTGGTCATGGTAGAGTCATGATTTGATTCCTTGATAGATGAGTGAAGGGGATCAATGGTGTACTAAATATCCTTGGTTTGACATGAAACATAAACTAAATTATGTAGGTGTGTTGGTTATTTTCTTGAGTGGATGGTGCAAGATGGTTAGAGGATGTATGATTCTTGCTAAGGGTGTTTATATTGGAACTTTTTTTTAGTTAGATGCATGAAACTTTCAATGTAATAGTTCTTAAATTCCTATAGTGAAGAGATTTTTAGAATCTTCACCTTCACCATTGAAACTAAAAACAAAGATGTGTGTTGTGTCTACTTCTTATGGTTATTATTTATGGGTACCTAAAGGTGCTCATGATTTGGAGACAAAGCTTCTAGTAGAGAAAACAATGTTGTGGCACCAAAGGATGGGCCATATATGTTATAATTCTTTAAGGACCATGAAAAATAAAAAACCTTGTTAAGGGGTTAAATGATTGTAATATTTAATTTATTTTTTGTGAAAATTACATATGTGAAAAACAAAACCATGTTCGATTTTACTCTAGTTCTCATAAATATTATGTTTCTTTTGTTGATAATTATAATAGAAGGACATGTTTATATTTTATTAGAAACAAATCTAAATTCTTTAGTCATTTTAAAGAGTTTAAGGCTCTTTAAAAAAATTAGGATGATAGGAAGATTAAGATTTTGAGGACCAATAATGGTGGCGAGTTTTATGTATTAGTGTTTGATAGATACTACAAGGACAATGGAATATAAATACATAAGACAACTCCATACACCCCTCAATAGAATTTATTTGTAGAGAGAATGAATAGAAAATTTATGGAGAGGGATAGGAGTATGTTGAGTGGGTTGGCCTAAAACATAAGTTTTGGGTAGAAGTAGCTATCACAACTTGCTATTTGGTTAGCATGTCTCCTACATTAGCTATTGTTGATAAGACCCACATGGACATGTGGTCAATCAAAAATTCCTCATTGAAACATCTATTAGGATTTAGGCAGATCAAAGCAATAAATTTTAACAAATATATGCAGATTAAATAACCCATAAATAACAATGAAGAATAACACAAAAGAGATCAACACATAAATTTAACATGGTTCACCCAATATGGGCTACATCCACAAAAACTCAACCTTCCAATGATTTTATTATCCAGTGCAAATCATATTACAATCTCATGAATTCCATACTACAACATATATCCCATTCGCTTATAACAAGCCTTTTGGAATCTTCTAGAATTAGGGTTTTACAAAGTCATTTTTTCACTTGACGTGTTAGCGAAAAAACCTTAACGTTTTAACAGTGAAAAAAAAAGGGGGCTATGCCCCCAAACCCCCACTCAAGGCTTGGTGTGGCCCCGAACCCTGACAAGGATACGTTATTTGTGTACAATATTTGCATGATCAGTCACCACATATCAACAATCTCCCACTTGGAGACTGATCAGGCTCCACACCAAACAATCTCCCACTTGGAGATTGATCCTAGATGACACCACTGCACTTGCAGCTCCCACTAGATTACAGGTTTGACTAGTTTCTTATATCAACCATTATCAGTTGTGAAGGCTAATGGAAATTGATGAGGAAATCAATTTCTTCTGTGTAACCAGCTTTGTGAACATATCTGCAAGATTCTCACTAGTGTGAATTTTCTCCAACTTCAATAGTCCATCCTCCAAAACTGATTGGATGAAGTGGTATCTGAGTTGTATGTGCTTATTTTTTGAATGCAAAGCTAAAGTCTTAGCAAGATTAATGGCACTCTGGCTATTAGTGTACAAAGGGCTATCTTCTTATCGTTTCTCCAATTCCTCCAAAAAATGTTGTAACCAAATCATCTCCTTGCTAGCTTATGTAGCAGCAAAATACTGAACTTCAATGGTTGAAAGCACAACAACCTTTTGCAACCTTGAAATCCAACTAACTACAATACCTCCTATAGTAAAATAATATCTTGTAGTAATCCTCCTACTATCAATATCACCCGCCAGATTAGAGTCAACATATCCTTTTAGAGTAGAATTTGTTCCTCCAAAACATAGTTTCTTTAAAGTAGTACCTCTCAAATATTGGAGAATCCATTTTACCACATTCCAATGTTCCATTCTTGGATTGCTCATATACCTACTCACAACTCCCACTACATGTGCAATATCTGGCCTTGTGCATACCATTGCATACATCAAGGTACCGACTGCTAATGCATATGGTATTTTAGAAATTTTGTCTTCCTCCTCTTGTGTCTTTGGACACATCTCCTTAGTCAAATTAAAATGACTAGGAAAAGGTGTAATAACTACTTTTGCATTTTGCATGTTAAACCTTTCAACACCTTCTCTACATACTCACTTTGAGACAAAAATAATTTTTTATTTGTCTTGTACCATGTGATCCTCATACCAAGGATTTGTTTTTCTACACCCAAATCCTTCATAGCAAATGAATTTTCTAATTTCTACTTAAGTTCATTAATATGTTGTAGGTTAGACCCAGCAACAAGCATGTCATCAACGAGCGCAGACACGGGCAGGAGAAAAGGGATTTCAAATTTCAAAGCAATGGAATCGGAACTAGAGCAAGATCAGAAAATCGACAGTCGAATCAGGAGCTGGAATCGAGTCAGAAGCAAGGTAAGGATGACCAGGATGATGTGGACTCCAAAGACAAAATATAGGTGGAACCTGGGGGAAAGGATAATCCGGAGATTAACCCTGATGCATCCTCCACCGAAAAAAATGAGAACGTTAGAGGGGGAATGGGGACCAGAGGCGGTATTGGAGTCAATCGCAAAACCTGGACCTCTCTATTTGGGGTAAAACCTAATGGTAAATCATCTTTCCCCCTAGTGCAAAATATCTCATCCCCTGCTCAAGGTAAGTTTGCTATTTCTATTCCAGATCTGATTATTGACCATAATATAGCTCTAATGGAACAAACTCTGGTTGGGAAGTTCATGGGACCTAAACCAAATATTGAAGTGGTCAGGAAGTTTGTTAAAAACAAATGGAGAACCAGTGGGAAAGTCTCAATTGCTGCTCTTCCAAAGGGTTTTTTCACGTTTGAATTTACTTGTAGAGAGGATATCACGGCTGTTAGAGGTGGAGGTCCTTGGGTGATAGGGAAATCTTCCCTGGCTCTAAAGAAGTGGTCCTCCCACCTGGATCTATCAAATTCCATCTTTGAGAATGTCTCAGTCTGGGTATGACTTCTAGGCCTGCCCCTGGAGTACTGGAGTGAAGACATCTTCCATGGTATCGCGAGCTCCTTTGGTGAGCTCCTTTTGATTGACACAATGACAGCGGCTAGAAAGAGATTGGTTTTTGCGAGGATATGTGTGGGAGTTCCCCAAGAAGCAGATTTTCCATCATCAATTGAGATCCAATCTAAACTTGGCTCCTAGGAACAGAATATAGGGTTTGAAACCATCCCGTTTGCCTATTTCAAGTGTAGGAAATCTGGCCACTGGGCAAAAAAATGCCCCTTGAATGCTACTTCAGAGAAAGAAAAACCAGCAGAACCTAGAAAAAAGGAGTGCAAAAAAAAAAGAATGACTCAAGAGAGGAAAGGAAGGAGAATAAAGAGCAGAAACTAGAAAACAAAGAGTCTGATATCCAGAATAGCTCTCTAGAGATCGAAGTGGTATTGGAGTCTAAAGGTGAGATCCCCAATGATCCTCATTACTTGAATCTGGTTAAAATGTCTCCCTCAAAGGATAGGGGCTCTAATGAGGATTCCCTAGTTGGAGAAGGAGATGGGAACCTATCTACCTCCTTTTCCCAAAAGACAGCCCCTTCAGATGGGAACAAAGAGATCTCGGGTTTGGAGGATATTCCTAGTGAGGGCTTATCCTTGGTTCTAAAAATTCCTCTTCTCTCCCCATCTTCTGATTATCTTCCCCCTCAGGGTGTAGTGCACCTAACGGATACCAACCCCACTGACATGGCTGAGGAATCCCTTGAAAAACAGGATTACTCAGTAAATCTTTCCAGTAATGTCTTGTCCTGTCAAGAGAATGGTATCATGGACACCTTACCTTGGGAACAAAGAATACAAAATGAAAAGGATTGGGAGTCCAGTAGAGAGATGGACAGTCAAGATGAGACTGATAAAGAGGAGAATACATCAAAGAAGAAGACAGGAAAAAATAAACAATGGAAGACCCCAAGTGGCATTTCTACCAAATCAAGAGGTAAGGTAGATTGTGGAGCAGTAAAGAATTCAAGAGGTAAAAAGTCTTTGAAAAAGAAAAGAGAGTTGAATAGCTTTCAGGATATAGCGGATGGATCTCTGAAAACCATCCTGGAATGTCTTAACTCCCCTAGTATATAATGAAGATCATGTCTTGGAATATCAGGGGACTTAATAGCCCCCACAAGCAGGATGTTCTTCACAATTTTGTTAGAGATCACAAACCGGATATTCTTTTAATTCAGGAAATTAAAATGTCAAAGGAGAAAATTGAAAAGATGAAACTTTTCCAGTATTACAATAACCAGGGCAATAATTCGAATGGTGCTTTTGGTGGCATTGTAACTTTCTGGAATAGCCACAATATCAAAGGAGATCCTATATTGGAAGGTATGAATCATATAGTTACTAGATTTACACATATAAGAGATAACTTCAGTTGGATTTTAGTGAATATATATGCTCCTAATGGAAAAGGAATGAGAAAATCTTTTTGGTCAGAATTAGCTACCATTAGGAGGATTTTTGATAAAGAAGCTTGGATTGTTATGGGGGATTTTAACACACCCTTAATGAACGGTGAAAAATTTGGGGGATCCCAGATTAATTTGAAGAGTAAAAAGGATCTTCATAATTTCATTGATAATCAAGGGCTGATTGATCTGGATCTTCATGGAGCATCCTTCACCTGGTCTAATAGAAGAAAGGGGATGGATCTCATACAGGTTAGATTAGATAGATCTTTGATCTCCAATCATTGGTATTTTGATTATTACTGCTCCCTTAAAGCTCTTACTAGAATAGGTTCTGATCATTCTCCAATCAGCTTCACTACGGATCCAATAAAAAAGAAGAAGAACACTCCTTTCATATTTGAAAAAATGGGGATCTCTCATCCTGCTCTTAAAGAGGAAATAAGGAGATGGTGGAATATAAGAATTCAAGGAACTGCTATGTTTAGAATTGCTAAAAAGTTAAGGGAAGTGAAATGTAATTTAAAAAAGTGGAAAAAGGATTCTTTTGGGAACATCTTTAAGATTAAGTCTGATCTACAGATGGATTTGAGAGAAATTCAATTTAAAATATAGGAGGGTTACTTGAATGACACTAAGGAAAAAGAGAACGAGCTCCTTACGAAGATGTATGACATAATTGGAAAGGAGGAGGAGTTTTGGAGACAAAGATCTAGAGCTCTTTGGCTGTCTGCTGGAGATAGAAACAATGGGTACTTCCATTTATCGGCATCAAAACACAGAACTGTTAACAGAATATCTCAAATAGAATTGAATGGAACCAGGTATGAGGAGGAGGAGGATATTAGAAAGCAGGTGAGCTCCTTTTTCAAACATCTTCTCTCAGCAAGTAATGAAATAAACCAAAATGAGCAGGATCAGTTAGTTGAAGCTATACCTAGAATTATCAACCAGGAAAACAACTCTTTTTTGACAGCTATCCCCACCAAAGAGGAAGTCAAGCGGGCTGTATTTTCCTTTGATGGGAATAAAGCTCTGGGCCCTCATGGTTTCCCTTTATTTTTCTTTCAATGGCTCTGGGAGATTATTGAAGAAGATGTAGTTAATGTTGTTAAGGAATTTTTTGGTTCCAGATGTCTCCTAAAAGAATTAAATGCTACTTTCTTGGTTCTTATTCCCAAGAAACCTGGAGCTGATAAATTTGAGGCTTTTAGGCCCATAAGTCTCTGTAACTCTTTATACAAAATCATTTCTAAGGTCTTAACCTCTAGATTCTTAATTTTTTTGCCTTCCTTGATTTCTCCTCAACAAAATGGCTTTGTCCCTGGTAGACAAATTCTTGACTCTATTGTTACGGTAAACGAGAATATTCACTCCCTTGTCGAGTCGAAGACTAAAGGATTCTTATTAAAGCTTGATATCTCAAAAGCCTATGATAGAGTTGATTGGATTTTCTTATTTAAAAGCTTAAAGGCTTTTGGTTTTAGTAATAGGGTTATCCAAATGGTGGAACAACTTGTGTCCACGACCTCCATTTCGATTATGGTCAACGGATCCCCTACCTCCTTTTTTCAGAGCACCAGAGGTCTAAGGCAGGGTGATCCTATCTCTCCTATTTTATTCACGATTATGGCCAAAAGTTTAGGTAGGAATCTAAAAAATTTGGTTGACTCTAAATTCTTTTATGGTCTCAAACCTTCCTCGGGCAATCTGTTGTGTTCCCATCAACAATTCATTGATGATACTATGCTTATGGGTCAAGCTATGGTGTCTGAAGGAAAAACTATAAAATAGCTGCTTGACAAGTATGAGAGAGCTTCAGGACAATTGATCAACAACCAAAAAAGTTCCTTGTTCTTCTTCAACACTCTGGATCATAGATAGGCCAAAATTGCCAGAATTCTGGGTTGCAGGGTGGATTATTCCTTTCCTGCCACCTACCTTGGTCTACCTTTAAGCTTGAAACCTCCTGAGTCTTTCTAGCTCTCGTTGTTGGAAAGATTTAGCAAGAAGCTTGCGGGTTGGAAAGGAGCCCTTCTAAGTCAAGCCGGAAAACTTCAGCTCCTCAAAGCCTCTCTCCAGAATCTACCTATCTATGCCCTGAGCCTTTTTATGATACCTGCTAAATTTGCTAAGGCCATTGAAAAAATTCAAAAAAGATTTATTTGGTCGGGTGTTGAGGAAAATAAAAGACTTCCCTTAATTGGCTAGAATCTGGTTTGTAGACCTAAAAAGGCCAGTGGCCTTGGTTTAAGAAGAATCAGAACTGTCAATAAAATCTTCTTAGCTAAACAAATATGGAGAATCTCCTCTTCTTCTGGGGAGTGGATTGATATTCTGGCTAGCAAATACTTAGAAAATAACTGTTCTTCCATTATAAAGAAGGAACCCCTCCTTCTTCCCAGAGGGTCAATATGCTGGAACAATATAATCAATGGTAAAAATATTGTGGATGATGGTATTGGATGGCAACTGAGAAATGGTAATCACACCAGATTATGGGAGGACATATGGCTTTTTAAGGAGCCCATTATAAAAGTCAATTCCTTCAGTGAGTGGGTTGATAATTGTAAGGTAAGGTTTGGAACTTATGTGAAAGATTACAGAGCGAATGGAAATTGGGTGGACTTGTGCAGTGTTAGTCAGGCTTTGGCTCCCATCCAGTCCTCTCTAATGGTCATTAGACTTAGTTCTGAGCAGCTGGATGATCATGCAGTTTGGATTGATGAACCCTCTGGCACTTTTTCAATGTCATCTGCTTTCGCCAGGATCACTTCTTCTCTGGATCATCCTCCCTTCTGGTCTAAAGCTTGGTTCAAACATTTGATACCCAAAATCAATATCTTCTTCTGAATCCTTCTCCAAAACAAGGTGTTGATGATTGATAACCTGTGTAAACGTAGATTACAAATTCCAAATAGATGCTTTCTTTGTAAGATGAAGGCTGAATCTATGTGTCATCTATTCCTTCATTGCTCATTTGCTGCTTCTCTATGGGAAAATTTCATCAGATTATGGCACCTTCCTTGGGTTTTCCCTTCGTCCATTGAAGACTTCTTTTCTCAATGGAAAGCCCCCACTAGGAATCTTGTGCTCAGGTTTTTCTGGGATTTATCCTTCCCTCATGTTGCTTGGGTCCTCTGGAAAGAACACAACAATAGAATTTTTAGGGGCAAAGAAGCCTCTATGGATATTGTCTTTGATAAAATTGTCAGATCCTTGAAGGAAAATTTCAATGCTATGGCCCAAAAGGACAAAATGCCCATGAAAGTAGTGCATTCGCTCTATGACTTAATTGTTGCTAAGGAGTGGAGCAGTAGCCTAGACTTGTCTAGTACTATAATGAAGACTAAGAAGGACAGAGAGGGTGTTTGCTGGTCTTTTTCGCCTAACGGGTGGATCAAAGCTAACTTTGATGGAGCGGTTAAAGGCAATCCGAGGGTGGCAAGCTATGGAGGAGTTATAAGGGATTCCTATGGCAATTTCATTGGAGCGATTGCCTCACCTCTTGGCTCTCAAAATAATCATCTGGTGAAGGCTGCTGGCACTTTTCACATCGTAAATTTAGCCCAAAGTCTTAACATTAAAAAACTATGGCTTGAAGGTGATTCCCAAAACATAATTGACTGCCTCCGTGGCAAGTCTCCCCCCTTGTGGACCATCATTTCGTGGATTAAGGATGCCACTCTGATCTTAGCCAAATTTGAAAAAGTTAAAATTTCACATGCTTACAGAGAAGCCAATGTTGTTGCGGATTTTTTTGCTAACGAAGGAGTCAGGAGTAAAGATGTGCGTACCTGGCGTAACAATTATGATCTAAGCTCTAATGTCTGCGCCCTATTAAATTATGATAAATCACATGGAAAAGCGACGTGTTATCCCTTTGATGAGGACATGTTGGATCTTTCACATCACAATCATTAGAGTGCATGGGACCGAGCCTAGTGGCTTAATCTGCAAGAGAACTCTGCATGCTTTGTGGGTTCTTTGATTTGGTAGGGCCAATTTTAGTAAAGCTTGCGTTTGGGTCTGCCCCACTGTGTTGGCTGAAATGGGAGGATATAGAAAGCGAATTGAGCCGGACAGCTATGATATACACATGAAAAATGCCAAGGTTTGGAATAAGATTAAAAGCAAAGGGTTGCTTCCTTTCCTGGAGAAGCTTCATGGCCCAGACCAGGAGGCTACAGATCTCTTTGTTAAAAATTGGAATAACGGGAACTTGACCCTATTTGGTAGGAATGTGGAATTCAACAAAAATCTTATTGCTGAGGTTACGAGATTATCTACTAAAGGGAAGAAGTTTTTTAGAGACATGGTTTTTTCTGATGAAGCGGTGATCAGATTTCCTAAAAAGGACAAAGAAAGGCTAAGTATGGTTAAAATTGCTAACAACTACTTTGATGTCGACACCATAAAGGCTATTTGGAGAAAGGTTACGCGGGTCACCATGGAGTACATTACGATGGACGGGCGCTTCACTAAAGTCTATGGCTACCACTTTGCTCTCCTCAACCACTTCTGATACAAGGTAAGGGTCTCCATCCCCTATTATCTTTTTCGTTCCTTGAAGAAAAGTTTGGAGGATAATAAGAAAAACCCTAAAAGATTCCCCATCCTGCACACTAGGTTAATAAGGTTGATTGTTGAATATCTCTATGTGCCTACTCTTACTATTATGGAAACTATCCCTGAGTCTGAGAGTGATGACACTGAGCCCAGTGGCTCAGAGTATCTGCCTCTAGTTCGGCTAGAAAAGTCCCTAGCTTGCATGTTGTCCCTTCTGGGAATTCTAGCAAAACCCATGTTGAGCTTGAGCCTGACTGTTGCTCTTCTGAGAAGAAACCCCAGGCCAAAAGTCTTGTTTCCTACTCCGAAGAATCCTCTAACTCGAAGGAGCCTGATGCAACCAAACCGTGCCTTGCTCTGATCCCTTGCCGGATAAACACCTTATTGATCACCTCGCTGTTATTCCTAACTCTGAGAATACTTGCCCTAATACTGGAAATGAGCCCTCTCTGGATATTTTGAACCTTGCCAAAACCAATTCTGAGTCCCACTCCAAACTCCTGGAATGAACTTTCATTGAAATTAATGAGTTGAAAATAAAAAATTGGGCTCTGCAAAGCAAGATTGATGAGCAGGGCGCAAAGATTGTTGAAATTGAAAAGAAAAATATGGATCACAGTAACAGAAATATGGATTCCAAGGCTGAGAACATTTGGAATACCATCAAAACTGTGGCCAAGCAAAAAAATCGCATGGAAAGACACAATGCCATTATCATAAACGTGATGACTGAGAAGCTTGACAAAGCCCAGCAGGGTTCTCTGGTGGTGGATATGGAGGAAACAGAGGATAAAAGCCAGGATACGGAAGCTGGTATTTCTAGAAGAACAAGAGCCAATCTGAAGCGCAAGGCCCCCCTAACTTCGAAGATGATTCAAACTTTTAAAAATGGTGTCAATGATATGCAGAATCTAGAGGCGGAGAAGAATCTAGAGGCGGAGATGGAGTCTTTTCTCAAGACTCTGAATTAACAGTTGGGGTTTTCTTGGTGCTTATTCTGCTGTTCCTTTTGTTTTGACCCTTCTGGTCTTTTTCGCTTGGTTGCTGCTGGTCTTTTCTTAGCTAGCTGGTTTTTCTAGTGGGACCTTGGTGTCCCCTTTTCTGTTTTGTAAACTTTGTGGTTCCGGGTCCCTGTAAAACCCGTTTTACACTTTTATCAAAAACAAGCATGTCATCAACATAAAGCAATAGGATAATATAGCTACCATTACCCAATTTCTTAAAATAAACACAATAATCAAAATGACATCTTTTGTAACCTTGTCCAACCATAAAACTATCGAATTTCAAATACCATTGTTCAGGTGATTGCTTCAGGCCATACAAACTCTTCTTTAACTTGCACACTAATTCCTCCTTATCTTTGACCTCATATCCCTGTGGTTGTTGCATGTATATTTCCTCTTCCAAATCCCCATGGAGAAATGTTGTTTTCAAATCTATTTGTTCAAGATGCAAGTCTTTCAAAACCACAAGACTTAGAATAGTTCTAATAGAAGTCATTTTTACAATCGGATAAAATGTTTCATTAAAATCTACCTTTTTTTCTATGCAAAACCTTTTACCATGAGTTTGGCCTTATGTCTTTTCTTGCCTCCATCTTCTTCCTTCAACATGTAAACCAATTTATTTGGAAATTCACTTTTACCTGTAAGCAATTGGACTAAGTCCCAAGTCTGATTCTGCAACAAGGAATCCATTTGCTCTTTCATGCCTAGCTCCCACTACTTTTTGGTATCTACCTACATTACTTCTTCATAACCTTCAGGTTCACCAGAATCAGTTAATAATATAGAATAACGATGGAGAAAATATTTTTGGAGTTCTAGTTATCCTTGTAGAATGTCTAACACTTGCAAGAGTCTTTGGGATAACTTGTTGTTGTTGAGAATTAGGTACCACTAGCATTTTATTTTCTGGAATCTCATCCAACACCACATATTCCTTTTTGACTTGTTCATGCTTCTTTTCTTACAACTAATCCTTATACATGACCTTCTTGTTCAATATAACATCTCTGCTCCTAATGATTTTATGATTTTCATAGTCCTATAATAGATAACCAAATTCATCTACTCCATATCCAATTAAGGTACATTTTTTAGACTTAGCCTCGAGCTTGGTTCTATTTTCAATATCAACATGGACAAAATCTTCACAACCAAAGGTTTTCATAAATGAATAGTTTACCTTTTTACCTATCCATGCCTCCTCTGGAATGTCACCATCCAAAAAAAATTGAAGGACCTTTGTTTATAAAATAAACAACGGTATGTACATCTACCCAAAACTGTAAAGGTAGTCCAGCATGCAATCTCATGCTCCTTGCACACTCCATAATGGTCCTATTCATCCTCTCAAACACATCATTTTCTTTTGGGGTTTCAAGAACTATTTTCTGCCTATGAATTCCATTGTATGAACCATAATTTTCAAATTCTCTGCTGCAATACTCATCTCTATTATCAGATCTGAGACACTTCAACTTTTTTCTTGTCTCATTCTCAACCAAAGCTTTCCACTTCTTAAAAGTTTCAAATACTTCTAATTTTTGTTTTAGGAAATACACCCATGTTTTACTAGTTGCATCATCAATAAAAGTAACATAATAACAAGAGCCACCAAGAGAGGATACCTGAGATGGTCCCCATACATCTGAATGCACAAGCTATAATTTTTTACTCTTCTTCTCTTTCCCAACTTTGAGAAATCGGACTCTTTTCTATTTTCCATAAACACAATTTTCACAGAACTCCAAATCAATCTACTTTAGACCTGGTAGAAACTTTTGGGAGTGAAAGATCTTCATCCCTTTCTCACTCATGCACCCAATTCTATGGTGCCACAATTCTATTTCTATCCCCACAACAAGTGCTCTAACTGTCTCAATAACAATTATTTATGTAGCAACTAAGGTAGAATAAGTATTACCAATACACAAATACAATGTACCTACCTTTTCACCTTTAGCTACTACTAATGCACCTTTAGTGACCTTCCAGAATTTGTTTGTAAAGGTAACTATGCAGCCTTCATTGCCCATTTTTCCTACAAAGATTAAATTTCTTCTCAAATTTGGAACATGTGTTACCTCATATAGCAACCATTCATTTCTATTCTGCAACTTTATTTTTATTTTTCCTTTTCCAACAATTTGGCAGGATTCATCATCACCCAAATATACCTATCCAAAATCACCTTGAACATAATCTACAAAATATTTCCTATGGGGCATGGCATGAAATGAAGCCCCTGAATCTATTACCTAGGAATCAAAAACATTATCTAAACATAGAATTAAAGTATCTTTCAATTTATTACTTGCAACATCAGCTTCCTTATTTTCATCATGTTGTTTGTCTCCTTGTTTTCCTTTTCAAGACCAAAAATCCTTCTTCAAGTGTTTTGAATTTCCACAGTACCAGTAATCCATTTTTCCTTTGGATTTAGGTCTACATTTCTTCGACTTCCCTTGTGACTTCCCATGATTTGTAGGGATTTTTCCTCTCTCCTTTGTTCTTTCCCTATTCTCTATATTCAAAGCATTAACCGATGTTGAAGTCTCACTTGTGCTTTTCCGTCACATTTCCTTGCTAAGGATAACACCAACAACATCATCAAATTTCAATGTATTTGAACCAAAGATAGAGTTACTTACAACCATTACCAAGCTATTCCATCTTTCTGGAAAAGAACATAAAACCAAGAGATCCCTCACCTCTTCATCAAAATTCACCTTTATAGAAGTTAACTGATTGGTAATCATATTAAATTCATTTAAATGATCTGTAACAGATCCACCTTTAATAATTTTTAGATTAAACAAACGCTTCATGATAAATACTTTATTTGAGGCTGAGGGTTTTTCATATAATTTAGCCAAATGTTCCATCAGATCCACTATAGCCTTTTCTTTTGTTATATTGAATACCACAAATGGTGCTAGGCACAACCGAATGGTTCCCAGTGCCTTTCGATCTAGAATCTCCCATTCTTCATCAGACATAGTAGTCTCGTTCTTTGTTTTTCCCTGCAATGGCCTTCATAGATCCTTTTGAAACAAATAATCTTCCATTTGCATCTTCCATAATTGATAATTTTGGTCGTTGAACTTCTCAACCTTGAATTTGTCTTCTTCCATTGCTCCCACTCAAATCTAGAGGTTTCCTGCCAATCAACCGAAATACACATGACTTTGATACTAGTTGTTAGGATTCAGGCAAATCAGAGCAATAAACAATATTAACAATTATATGCAGATTAAATAACCCAAAAATAACAATGAAGAATAACAGAAAAGAGATCAACACAAAAATATAACATGGTTCACCAAATATAGGCTACATCCACAAAAAATTATCCACCCAATTATTTTATTATCCAGTGCAAAGTAGATTACAATCTCATGAATGCCATACCACAAATACATCCCAGCCACTTATAACAAGCCTTTTGGAAGCTTCTAGAATTAAGGTTTTACAAAGTCATATTTTCACTTGACATGTTAGTGGGAAAACCTTGATGTGCTTACAAAAAAAATTGAGGGTTGTGCCCCTAAACCCCTACTATCGGGGGTTGCCACCCCCAAACCCCTGCTCGAGGCTCGGCTCGACTCCGAACCCCGATGAGGATATGTTACAAGTGTCCAGTATTTGCATGATCAGTCGCCACATATAATCAACATCTTCATGCCATTGGTTGTGAGGCATATGTACATGTGACTAGGAAGGAGTGATCAAAATTGGAGAACAAGGACACAAAATGTATCTTCTTTGGCTATGGTGTTGGTGTGAAAGGATACAAGATTTGGAATGCTATGTCTGCGAGAGTTTTATATAGAAGAAGTGTTATCTTTAGATAATTTAGGTCTTCTTTCCATAGTATTATAATTGGAGAAAGATGAAAAGAAATATTTGGTTCAACTAAACCCAAAGATTGAGAAGGTTGAACCAAAAGCCCATGAAGGACCTCAAGAGAAAGATAGCTTAGATAGTTTTGGAGAAGAGATAGAACCCCTACCTATTCATTAAGGAGGTCCACTTGTTAAACATAGCAACTAGAAAGAAATATTTCCTTTGATCATTAAAGATGTCTTTTACTTTGATTACTAACATTGATGAGCCTAGGATTGTAAAGGGGGATATGAGTATGGACGATGCAAAGTCTTGAAAGGTGGTCATAGATGAGGAGATGGATACTTTGAAGAAAAATAACACATGGGACCTAGTACCTTTGCTTGATGGATGATATAATATTGGATGCAAGGGTGTTCGAAATAAAAATAGGGTCTAATTTAAGTGTTGAGAAGTACAAGGCAAGATTGGTTTTGAAGGGTTATTCATAGGTTGAGGGAATAAATTACAGTGATCTTTTCTCCCCAATAGAAAATTTGACATCTATTATATTTCTATTGTCTCTTGTTATAGCGTATGATATTGAAGTTGATTAGATGGATGTGAAGACAATATTCCTTCATGGTAATTTACAGGAAAAAGGTTTATATGACACAACCAAAGAACTACATTGAAAAAGGTAAAGAAAATTTGGCTAGTAAGTTAAAAAAGTCTTTGTATGGTCTTAATCAATATCTTAGGATGTGGTACCAAAATTTTGACTCCTTTGTGTCAAGTTTGGGATTTTTGAGATTGAATCTACTATAAGATGGATTTTGATTGTATTCTCATTATTTCATTATATATTGATGATTTTTTTTATTTTTTAAAAATGGGAAATTTTTGATTTATGATTTGAAGTCTTAACTTTCAACAAAGTTTGAGATGGACTTAGGGGCAGCTAGCTACATCTTTGGGATGGATATCAAAAGAGATAAAGAGAAAAAAAAAACATTATTGGGCCAAAGTAATTATGTGAACTCAATGTTGGAGAGGTTTGAATTTATCTATTGAGCAATGTCCAATTTTGTTAGTGAGATGGAGGATATTAAAAAGAACCTTATGCTAGTGTAGTTGGGAGTTTTATGTATCTTATGGTATGTACAAGACTAGACATTGACCAAGTAGTGGGATTCCTTAGATGATTTATAGTAGTCGTAAAAAATTACATTGGGATGCAATGAAGAGAGTCTTCAAGTATTTTGGGGTACCTCTGAGTATTCATTGTGCTATTATGGTAATTCTACAATGAAAAAAGGTTTTGTTTGTGTTGATGGATTTGTGGATTCAAATTAGGATGGAGATATTAACAACTTTGTCCACTACATAAAAAAATTACATGGAAGAAGCTCATGCTTATAAGGAAGCCATTTGGAATAAGATATTGTGTTCAAATGCTGGGATAGAGGTAGAATCCACTATGGTTCATTGTGATAATCAGAGTGCTATATGTCTAGCAAAAAAAACCAACCTTTCATGTAAGGACAAAACATATTGATATCCAATACCATTTTTTTTGAGATATGGTAGAGGATGGGAGGGTGATGCTAGAAATGATTGATACTTTGAAGAAAGCTACAAGTGCACTAACAAAACTAGTGAGCATATAAAAATTTAGGTGGTGTTAAAATTATTTGGGTCTCTTATCCCTAGCAATTAGATAAATGATTTTGATATTCCCTTTACTCTTGCAAGGTGTTTGACAAGTCGGAGAATATTGGGAAAGGTGTCTCAACCTTGCCCCTAATGTTGATATTACATAAGGTGTAATGTTTGGGCTAAGGGTTTAATTTTTTTCCAAAATAAAAATTCTTAATTGACTCACCTATGAGGGTTCCCGTTGTGCATATTATCGATTGGGAAACCAAATCAGAAGCTTAAAATCACATACAAAAACCACCAACTATTAGAGGTAAGCTTTAAAATCTCAAATCAAATAATAGAGCACAAATGACATAAAATATTAAATGCAAACAAACAAAACTTAGTTATACCTCCATGCCATTATTGGTTGACTTCTATTGCTCTTCTCTTCTTTGCTTGATAAGATTTGAAGTGTTCATCTCAATTTAAAGTGCAAAAAATCAATAGGCTTGAAATGACAATAACAACAAAGATTCAGAGACTATGGTTAACCAAAAAGAGAGTGCCATTCGGGGTGTGCCTTTTCACCACCCGCCCCTTTTTTGTGAATTTGTAATTTTATCTTTATATTAATATAGATATCTGCCTATTCATAAAAAATAAAAAAAAGAGTTCAAAGATCAAACTTATAGACGAAGAGATGGTGAAATGAATGGACAAGATTGAGAAGAGAATGAATGGTCAAGATCACACAAGACAACTTTAATGAGAAAGTTTCTCATTTTCCAAGTAGAAGTTAGTGGAAAATGATTGGATAAATTAGTGGAAGTGGAAGCAAAATTAATGGGTGGAAGAAAATTGGAGAAATTAATGGAGGCACAAGAAATCAAACAGAAATGGAAGAGTTAGATTTTAAAATTAATGGAAATTTACATAAGAGTTAAATTTGAGAGTATTTTGAAAATAAAATAAATAAATAAATCATTTATTATAATTAATTAAATTGAAGAATTTAATTAATTATAGAAGACATTGGGTTAATAAGATTAAAAAAATAAAAATATCTATTTAATCAAAGACGTGAAATAGTTAGGAATTAAATAATTAAATCATAATTATTTAATCAGAGAAATGATGAGAAGGCAGAAAATAATTTAAAATTATTTAATTACGAAAATATGAAGAAAAGGATGAGAATTAGGATTAGGAAAAATTAGAATCATATAAAATTAGGTTAGATGAGAAATTAGTCAAAAAATATTATCACGGGCCTAGGACAAATTTTAGTGTGTACATTTTGCCCCTATTTGAGACAATGTTCGAAGTAACATTATTTCAAAGAAAAATTAGAAAATTTTCATTCAAGACTTGCCCCAACAGAAACGAGATAACGATGCCCCCTCATGAAATTTGGTGAAAAAATTCAAAAAATTGAGCGAAATTTTTCGATAATAATTTTGAAGGTAATTGGATGCACTAGCAATGAAAAATTAAATTTATAGGGAAATTAGGCGAGCAATATCAACAAAAGGGGGACAAGCCCAGTGCAAAAGGGGGATCCATTAGGGCACCATAGCCTTATATATAGGCCATTTGGGGGAAACTTTCCTCATTTGCACACATAGCTTTTAGAAATTTGAGAGTAGAGTGAGAGCTAGTAGAGAAGCAATGGAGATATGGTGGGAATTTCAAAGGCACCTTATCACAGGTGGCACGCACGAACTTACAGGCAGCCAGAGGGGTCGGGTGACATTTATATGTACCATGTTTTTGTTTTAAACTTTTTGTGTTTTTTTGCTAGATTTAGGACTAAAATATGAGCAACAATTATGGTGCATAATTTTGCAATAAAACTATCGTGACGAGTGACAAAATCGTCAAATTCTGCTACTCATTTGTAATGGTATGACACAATTGTTATGTAGAGCTGCAATTATTTTACGTGATGCAACTATAATGTGGAACCACATGTGTGGTAAATAGCGATGTAATTGTTGTAGCACCACAAGTGTAATAACAACGCGACACATGTGTTAAAGCAACACATTTGCAAGTTTGAGCAATGCAATTGAAAGTGAACATAAAATAAGCACTTTGCACTAATAATTTTTTATAGTAATTTATGGCATAGGCTAGGATAGAGGTTTTTGATTAACCAAATGCGTTGATTTCAATGCAAGTGAGATTATTGCCCTTGTACATGCGTGAGTTGATTGACTTCTATGGTATTACGACATCACCTAGATATAGCAAAGTGAGCCACACTACATGTATTAGGTTTACATTATTGTAGACATGTAAAAATGACCTAGGGCATATCAAACATCCTAAATGACTTTTTTCCACTTATCGACATCATTATTAATATCACTACATTTCACATCATTTACATCAAAAACCCTATTTTCCTCTATTAATTGAATAATCTTTAATTATTTAATTAATTCACTATATTATCATTAATCTATCTTTTATTCCTCTTGATTAATTAAATAACACAAATTATTTAATTATGTCACTAATAAACCCTATTCTCCTAAATTAATTAAAATATTATTACTTAATAGTTTAATTAAATCACTTTGCCCTCTCTAAATTAAAATAATTAAATTAATTATTCTACATCATTCAAAAAAGTCAACAAACAAATACAATTTTATTTGTTAAAGTCAAACATGACTTGCACGTTCAAACTCTAAAATGTTAATTAATTAATTCAATTAAATAATTATCATCATCCCTTTTGTGATTGAGTGAATCACGACCACTGATTTCTCACTTTGATTGGCTAACTGATTCATCTATTTCCTAACTAACCCATCTATTCCTCAATACCACAGATTATGCAATCTAAATCCCCTAATTGTGCAATTAACATCCTTAATTGATTTGATCACAAAATCTAATTGAGAAATCTATTTCCTCTCAATGGTTCTCAACCGTTGATCATGATTTTTCATTGTTGCATCTCAATCATTCATCTCGAAACAAGAAATCTATAAAACAACCTTCTACCTTCTCAAAAATCATCTAGAATTTACATAGCGAAGCGTTGCACAACCGATTCTTGAGCACACTTGAGAATTGACATCTTCACATTCTAGTTCACCATTTACGCATGAATTGAAGCTTTTTCAAAATCAACAATGGAAGATTTGCATTGAATTGAGCAATCCGACATCCAAACGTAAATGCAAATACAACTCCAAAATGGGATGGTATATGTTTTAATATTTTGAATTTAGTTTGTGTTATCTTAGGAGTTCATTGTTTGATTTGATTATTTTAGAGTTTGATTTCATGAGTAATGGGTTTAGGGATCTTAATCTTGTTTGAATTAAGTTTGATTCATTCTTGTTTTTTCCATATGCTTTGTTTCCCTCCTTATGACATCTAGCATGCCTGGTGCGACCTAGGTCCTTAACATTAACATTTTTGTGAGTTTATTTGAGTAGTTGCAGGTTCCAAAACGCCAACGACCCTTTCTGAAATGTTGTTGATAATTTTCACATGAAATCTATAGGATTTTCACATGGTTGCTTCCACGTTCTTACCATGGTTGCACTTTTTCCAATCACTACTACACTAAACATGACTATTTTTGACATTCTAACCGCAATTTTTTGTAACAGGTCTACAGTTGCACTTTTCTGGATTGTTATTTTTGTAGATAGGAAGTCCGCTACTGTTTGAAATATTACCACCATTACTCTACTCTTTTTCGTTTTAAAACTACACAGTTTATTTTGATTTTTTTAGTTTACCTAATGTTATCGTTTGATTGTTTGGTGTTTTGGGAAATTTCTAGCATTGATTGTGTAGCCCTTGCAAGAGTATGGCATGTGTTTCCATGAGAACAACTAACGGTTTCATTGTAGGTTTGGAAAACGGTCCAAGGACACTTCAATTTTAAAAGCTTTCATAGTTAGAACAAACTTCAAATTGGTGTTTCTAAAATTGAACTTTCAAAGCTTTCTCAGTTTAAAGAATCTTTCAATTTGGTGTTGTAAAATTGAACCCACAACTTGCACACTTCAAATTGGTGTTTTTAAAACTAAACTTTCAAAGTTTTCTTAGTTAAACAACATTTTATTTTGTGATTATAAAATTGAACGTTTTGTTTTGACCAATGCATTTCATTTTGTTGACAAACAAACACTTTTAATTTTTGTTGACCACATTAAGATAGACAAGGCTATTAGAAACACTCAAGTTTGGTGCTTAAAATTGAACAAATCCATTTTTATTTGTAGATTGCTATATTTTTCCTAAATTCTCAAATTCTTTGAAATTGGTGCACACAAAAAATGAATTGATATCTTTACATTTCAAATTTGGAAATAAAAATTGAATTGCTATGGATCGTATGTTGTTTTTTCTATGCTTGGAAAACTAAGTGTCTATCCTCTCCCCTTGTGTCTTAAGATAATCATAGGTGACAAAAAACACTTTGAGTTTTGCATCTTGTTTTTAACTATTTTTAACCTTTAGAGGGCATGCCTTGAGATACATCTCGCACTGGAGAAATCAAGGCAACTCAAAATGGTATTTTCGTCAAGCCGCTATATAAATGATCAAGGCTAAACACCAAGATCAAAATTTTGATTACTTTGTCGACAGTTCCGTTCATAATGAGGAGGTAACTTTGGGTATATAGAGCCCCTAGTAGGAGTGGTTAAAGCCTTAAGTGGCTTGTTGGACGTTAGCAAGGCAGGTTGTCCCCTGAGCAATGACTAAGAACCTTGTGGTAGAGAGTACCCTTATTTACAAAATATTATTTGAAAGTGGTGCATCGGAATTTACTTTTGAGAAGTTACTTAGCAAGTCTGATTTATGGTTGAGGCATAATTCTCTCTATAAGTTGCATGTAAAATCATCCCTTTGAGGCATGAGGTAAGTCCACCTAAAAGAACATGCCTATTCTCTAGGTTGTAATGATTATCTTCCATGAACTTTCCAAAAATCTTCATTACCTTGGACATCAAATACTTTGCTTGATTTAAAAAGGACTCAAGAAAAAAAACATTAAACTTGGTTATCAAAATCTCAAACCCTTTGGACTTAGTGTGAATACCTTTGAAAAGAGCCCTATATTTGCATTCCTTAAAGATATCTTGTTTTTCAAAACAAATATCTCTAAAGGCTTCTAAATATTTAGGCTTACATTTCAAGTCACATTTAGACCAAAGTCAATATTGGGAACTATAGTTTTAGTATCTTGACTTTCACAAACTTTGAGCTTTGTGGAAAGAAACTTGCTTAAGCTATAGACATTTAGAGTAAAAAATATATTATTGTTGTGTTGTGTCACTTGCCAAATCTCATAAACAATGCTCTTAAAACAATCATATTGAACATCTCAAAAATTACAAATTTGTCCAAATTGTTGTTAAAATGAAAAACTAGAAAAATTGGAAACAGGGATGCTATTGACATTTATGTCGCTTCTATACTAAACTTTGCCACTTCTTTCCTGAGTTTTTGTCGTTGTTGACCTATTTTTTAGCTCCTATTTACCTATAGATTATCATTTTTTGACAAATCTTCCGCTATTGCCTTCATTGTTTCACTAGTTAGAAAAATTACAACAAAGACCACTTTTGATAAAACTTGTCACAGTTGTCATAAAGTTTCAACAGATATTGACGTAAATAGGGCCATTTCTTTCAAGATTACCACTATTGTTGTCTTTTTTACCAATCACAACTTGAAATAGAGACTGTTATTGCTCTAAGTTTGACTGTTGTTGTCCTGAATTTCAACCACTACCGTTCTAAAGATTATCGCTATTGTCCTACTTTCTAGGGAAAATCAGAGACTGATCCAAAATTGGTTAATCATTCATCTTTTGAGAACAAAATAGTCAAAACACTTAATATCTACATCATCCCATATCCATTTGCAAAAAATCAAACACATCAACCTAGTTTTAGGATTCAAATCAAACACATCAACCTAGTTTTAGGATTCAAATCAAACACAACTTAGATTATTCCCATACTCTCAATTTCTAAGATATTAACATTTTCTTGCAACCTCAAGGCTATTTCAAGTAGATCCTCAACATATCCTCTAGAAAATAGAGTAACATATCAGTCCAAGTTTCCACACTTTGAGTCCCAAAATTAGCATCATCTCCAAAACATCCACCAAACATCACTCATACTTTAGGGTCTTGAGTATCACAAAACCATAGCAAACCATCAACACCTTTTGTCCAAACGGTTTTCTTTTACATCATCTTCATTCATCATTCTTTTAAACATGAAAAGATCAAACATCAAGAAAATCTTATGCCTTATGACCATCTGGCATCCTACTGCTCCTATTCAACAACCAGATCTTACTACTCCTATTATACAACCAAATCTCACACAATTTGAAGGTGAGAAATTGGATATTATTAGTAATTTGAGAAGTTTTGTGTTTGAGAAAAAGGAAACACCAACTCAATGGAGAAACACAAATACTATTCTAGACAAAGAGGAACGAAAAGTTGATCTTATAGTCGAGAGACCAGTATTACCACCTCCTACGTGGTAGTAGATAATTCTAGATTACCAAAACATCAATCCCTTCTATAGATAGTGATCACCAAAGTTCCCAAGGTCTTGGAACTTGTTTATGACAACCACAAGATCTCAACACAAAAAAAAGATGGAAGCCAACAAGAGTAGCTCAAGTGCACCAAAAACAAACATCACTAATGAGTAAACCAACCCATGGGGTTACAAACCAAGTGACCTTACAACTCCTTAAAGAGAACCCACATTCAAGGCAAGACCAAACCAACCACCAAGTGACGAGGAAGTACTTCCTAGACACCAAGGACTTAATAGATGAAACCAACCTCATGACTCTCAAACTTACACCATAGAAGAAGAGGATAGTGATGAGGAACTTACTGAGGAAAGACTCATATAACATTCCCAAAATCCTAAGGTGAAAAATCTTATGAAAAATATGCTTGGGATAAACGCAAACCAGTATTTCCTCGCACTCACAAAAAGTGGTGCTAAACTACCCACTGAATTCAACATGGACATGCTAAAATATCCTAATCTTATTTCACTAGGAGATCAAATAGTAGTTAGACAAATTCCAAAACCAACAATGAATCCCAACATACCATCATTTTTTCACAAAACAAAGATCAAGCTCAACCTATGGACAACCCATTGTTTAGGAAATCATACCAAATTAAACAAGCAGTTGTGGCACAACAATATCAAGGAAATACCACCCAAAACATGCCGCAACATAACAATATTCAAAACATGGGAAACCTTCCAATGAACCAGCAAAGTGGAAACCTATCACAAGGATAATACATGCCACAACATACCTCATACATTGACCCTTCCAACAACTTACACTATCAACAAGGGCAATCATCACAAATTCCCCCACAAAAAGGTGTACCATCAACAAACTACCAAGGTAACCTTCAACAAAATCAACCACAACAAGGTTTACCATCAACGAACTACCAAGGTAACCTTCCACAAAATCCACCACAAGGTATACCATCAACAAACTACCAAGGTAACCTTCAATAAAATCAACTACAACAAGGTGTAACATCAACAAACTACCAAGGTAACCTTCAACAAAATCAACCACAACAAGGTGTACCATCAACAAAATACCAAGGTAACCTTCAACAAATTCAACCCTAACAAGGTTTACCATCAGTGAAATACCAAGGTAATCATCAACAAAATCCCCCACAACAAGGTGTATCGTCAATGCAATACCAAGGTACCCTTCCACAACACTCACAACAAAAAGGTGTACCATCAATGAAATACCAAGGTACCCTTCCACAACACTCACAAAAACAAGGTGTACCATCAATGCAATACAAAGGTACCCTTCCACAACACTCACAACAATAAGGTGTATCCTAAACGCAATAACAAGGTACCCTTCAATACAATCCACAAAAACAAGGTGTACCATCAACACAGTACCCAAGTACCCTTCAACATAATCCACAATAACATTGTGTACCACAAATGAACTATCAAATTACACCCCAAAATCCATAACAAAATATCCCTCATAATCAATACCAAGGAGGTTCACAAAATCAATATCAAGGGATACTTCAAAATCAATACCAAGGAACACCTCAAAGTCAATATTAGGGTACACAACAAGGACTCAACCTACCTTATGCACAAGGACCCAACATACCTTATACACAATATGGTCCTCAAGGTCTCATGACTACACAATATCTAGTTTGCGACCAAACAAATGTCATGGGACAACAAATCTAGTACAATACCCAAAATCCTCAAGCAAGCACACCAAATAATGACATAAATGTGGAACTTCAAACACTTAAATCAAAGGATATTGGATATACAAATTGGAAAGCCTAAAAAGAGTTATTCTCTCCAAGAAATTTTTCCATATCATTTTGATCAAAATTTATCCATGGTACCTTTCTTCAAAGGCTTCAAAATACCAAAATTTGACAAGTATAGGGGGAAAGGAAATCCAATTGAGCATGTACATGAATTTTTTAGTATCTTTCGTGGAACTAAAAAAGAATAACACCAACTTGATCAGGATTTTTCCACGGAGTCTCAGTGGGCTTGCAATAGACCAGCTCTCTCATTTACCACTAGGTATCATAACATTTGATAAATTTTCAGATAAGTTTGTTAACCATTTCTCGTATAACATAGAATAGGACATTACGATCATTGACCTCTATAAAATCAAACAAATTCAAGGTGAATCATTTGCCTTGTACCTACAAAGATGGAGACACAAAGCGAGCAAAATTAAGTGGCTCATTTCAAAGAAACAACTTATCGATGTCTTTCTCTCCAACGTACATGTAGATATCAATTACAACCTGACGGTATTATGCCCAAGAAATTTCGAGGAAACTATTGAAAAGGGCATACTTATCGAAAGATCCCTTATTGCAAGGGGAGTGATCAAACTTAATAACCCTAAAGATCAACCTTCTAGTTCAAATGACAAACCCAAGATATGGGAGAAGAACAAGAATATAACCAATGACAGAGTAGTTGACGCTAAGGTTGTACACAATGTGCTAACACCCAATATGCCACAAAATCAGGTTCAAATAGCACAAAAAAGTTATCAATAGAACAACCAACCCAATTATCAATCAAAAAATCAACCCAACAACCAACAAAAAAATCAAGGACAAGATAACAAAAGGAGACCACCAAGAGAATATGACCAACTACGAAGGAAATTTACTCCATTGGGAGAATCCCTTGAGGTGATTATGCACAAACTAGTCAACAATAACCTCATCAAGATCAATGACAGAGAAAACTATGAAGAACCTAACTTCAAACCCGCTTGGTATAATAAGAATGGTCAATGTGAATTTCACAAAATCAAGGGACATACTACCAACAAATGCATGAGACTTAAGAACATCATGCAAGATTTAATCGAAAAGGGAGGTCGACATAGAACATCAACCTGAAAATAAAGACCTAAATATTTACAAGGATCCAACCCTTGACCATTCTAGGGGAAACAACAAAGGAAAAGAACAATATTATCATAAAGTTGCCTTCTCTTATGGTGAAGATACCATTCTAGGACATATATCTTGTGATGATTATACCATTTGTGTGGTAACCATTCTAGGCGAAGGTCCTAAATGTAATGTGACTACTCGAAGGGGGAGAGTAGCAATCCAAGGAGAACCACCCCCAGTAAAAACCAAAAGTAATCCATCAAGTGACTATAGCATTGTGGAACAACTCAAGAAAACTCTGACTTTAATTTCCATCCTTGAGCTCTTAAAACTGTCGCCAACACATAAGGAAATATTGGAGAAATATCTTGTCAAAATGTCAGTCCCAAACAACCTTGACACTAATCAGTTTCAAGCCATGGTTAGAAATATCACATCCACCCATAATTTAGTATTTTCAGAGAAATACCTTCCACAAAAATATTTTCACAATCAAGCTCTTTATTTAGAACTATGTGTCCACAAGCACAAAGTTAATAGAGTACTAATAGATAACAGTGCAAGTCTAAACATTTGTACCTTAAAATTTGTGAAACAACTGGGATACTCTAATGATGCCATAGATAAAAAAAAAGAGCATCACCATCAAATCTTATGATGATATGGAGAGAAATTCATAAGGCACAAACATGCTACTCATTCAGATAGGACTAGCAATAATAGAAACAACATGTCAAGTGCTAGATCTCGAGCTTCCATACAACCTTCTCTTGGGTCGAGCATGGATCCATGCTTTGAAAGTAGTACCATCTACATTCCATCAATGTCTAAAGTTTATTTATGACAATAATGAAATTATCATATATGTCGACCCCTAACCTTTCCATTACTATGTTAAATTGGAGGAAAAGTATAAAAAGATTCACCAAATACCCAACAATTATATATCTTTTCACTCCTTTTCATACATTGACCTAGCATCACTAGCTTTGTCCTCCACTACACCATCATCAACTGAGCTACCTAAATCTAATACCAAGATCCAAGTACTTGACAAGGGCTATGGGGAATACCACTTCAACCAGTCTTTTTGTGTTGGGATGCTTCCCTCCACATCAAAGACATATGGAGGGCCAAAAGAAATCACACATGTACAAACTATCACAATGGTAGTTGTTGTCAATGAGATTTGCACCCTACTAAATATGAATGTTCAGCAATCTATTGAAACATGGAAACATTCTCGAGTTGTAGGTAACTCATTGTGAGAATGAATCTCCAGAGAAGGCCAACTTCCTTGTTGATAATCACCTACTCTATTGACTTGCTAAGAAAAGAGTTAGAAAGAAAACTATAATTGAAAACCTATGACTTAAGATGATTAACCAGCATTAAGAAGATTATGATGATAACCCACCCTCAACACCTCTATAAAACTTAACTCTCACAAACTCACAATATATATGACTCAATAGTGACTTGTGCAAAGGTTTGAAATGAACACAAACCACAACCTGAATCAGAGTGTAGCTCCTGCAAAACACTCTATAACGAGACACGAAAATAATTCAATAGATTAAATCACAAAACACGTGTAATCATTATTGTAAAGCATAAACAAGAAATGAGGAAGGAGATTCTACTGTTTTATTGGATGGAGTGAAAATCCTCAAAATCTGAGTACAAAGGAAGTTTACAAGCTCTCAGAATGTGTGTAAGAGCAAGAAATTGATATTTGAACCCCTCAGAAATTAGACTTTCTCAAACTTATAGACATTAAGTGACCTCAATAGTGCAAATATAGGAAAAATCAGGCCCACTGCTTCTCCAAAAAAGCAACCCATTTTGCATTTTTGAGCTCAAGAAAAAGGCTTGAAAAGATGACACCAAACAACTCCAAAAATCACCAAAAAGAGAGAAATTCCTCATCTCCAAAGGATCCATCCAGAAAAGCCTCAAAATTAGGAGCAATTGGCTGGAGACTAAAAATAGAAATCTTTGTTCACACTCTTTTCTTCAAATTCGCCTAGAAGAAAATCAAATCCAAAGATTTTGGCCACCTTTTACTTGCCTAAACTGCACAGATATCAAATATTTAAAAGCAATTTATAAAATATTGCTTTAAATACTGATTTAGATGATTTGCAACTTTATTAGAAAAAACAAGCTCATCTTAATCCCTTGTTCTCAATTCAATTCTTATCCTAATTTTTGCAACTCAAGATTTTGGAAAATCTTTGCAAAAATAATAATATCGAATACTCCTATTACAATTAATTTTTCTTCAAAAAAAATCAATAAAAATATAGGATAAATATTTATCCAAAGCTCTAAATTGATTTCTATAAAATTAATAAAAATAATAATACCTAAGGCATACTGTATACTTTGATATTCATTTAGGCATTAGATTAAATGATCTTTTCAAAAATACCCTAACACATTAATGTGTTAAGGTGTTTGAAACTATTGGAAATACCATAAGGTATTTTAGAGACTAAGAGACTTTATATTTAAAATGTGAAAAAGACTAGGGGTCGACCTAGGCAACATGGACATTTCGGCCAAGGCATTAAACTTAGGGGTTGATTTATTTTAAAATATTTGCAAATATCCCTAAGTTAACTTAGGGTTATGAAGGAAACCCTAATGACAAAACAAGCTTGCCTTATGTTTTCGCATTTCATTTTCATCTTGGCCGACTTGAGGAAGAGGCTCTGCAAGCGTCGTCATGGGAAGATTAGGGTTTGGAGCTTTTGGGGCTTTATTTCCACCATTTTTGACACCATTCTCATTTATTCTCCTCTATAAGCATTGCTAAGTTGTTCTATTTGCATTTTGATGCTTCTGTTGCTCATTCGATGAGAGATAATGGCCTCTAGGCCGTGGCTATCACTGTATTTTGATGCATCTTTTTGTGTTTCCTATGTCGATGCTCTTTTCCATTCTTCATTTCCACCATGAGGGACATTTCTCGAACATTTGTGAAGCTTTGGACGTGGGTCTTGATATTTTGCAATGGAACATTGAAGGTGAGCTCGATTCTTTGGCTTGTGATGCATTTCCCTTTTAAATAAAAGCTTTAACAAGCTTTTCTTTATAAAAAAATGGAAGTTTTATGGATTTCTGGGTTCGGCCATTGCACAGGTCATGGCCATACTTGTGTATTCTCTTTTGTTTCTGCAAAACTACTCCTCCTAGGCTCGACCCATGATGTAAAATGAAAACAATTTTTAAATGAAAACATTTCTTAGATAAATGCTTTCCATTTTATGGGTTTGCAAAACCCCTCATGGCCATGGCCTGTAACTTTGATTTCACCATTTTGTGGAAGCATTTATGTTGTTAAGGGCTTGAACCCTTGTTGTTTCTTCATGTATCTCTATTTTAATTCAAAACCCTAAGAGGGTATGGGACTTATGAAGGAATTTTTTTGCCTTTCTAGGCTGCAAGTATGAGAGCATGAACTAGAGTTTTCTTCCATTATTTTGAGCTCGATTTATCCATTCATCTTTGTATTCTAGAAAAATACTATGTAAAACTATGTGGGATTTGCTCTAAAAGCCCGAGTTGACACCTTTGCACTTGCATTCATTTGAAACCCTGATTAGTTCCACATAGGCTTACTATAGCACAAGCATGTTGTTTTGAGAAACAAAAACTATAATGTATATGTTCATATCACTATTTCTAGAATGCAATGACTTCCTTTTGACATACTTACCCTAAAGATGTAGACTTTCCTTGCTTACAATTTACTCTTAGTTGAATAATTCAATTCATTCGTTTGCATTGTTTGCTTGAAATGCATAAACATAATAGAAGCTCAACTCCATTTGACACCTTTTCAATAACTTATCAGGCAAAATATTTTCGCATACCTTCATGCTCCTTTGATTGCACTGTTTATATGTGGTTGTCATGTTGTTTGCACTCACTTGCTTGATGAAACATACAAAGATTCACTCTCAAATTCACTTTACCTTCATATGTTTTGACTTCTCATCATGCAACATTTGATTTCAGTGGCTCACTTGTAGCCATTTTAAACTATTTTTCTTGATGGAACCAACCTTGCTTTGGCACTCTTCATGCATTTTTGTTTCCTAAATAGAAGATTTTGAAATACAATACCATGATGAAAATGTTTTGAAGCTTCTCAAATTGCTACGATTTCTATTGATGACTTGTAAACAAGGCATTATGTATGCATGTTCACTATCACATTCCATGACATTTCACTTGAGCAATTGACCACTTGTGATTTTTCAATTCATTGTACAGTTAGATTTGACTGTCCTGAGTGGTCACTTGTTTGAACTCTGATGATACTTGAATGCACTCCTTCATATGCATGTCTCCTTGAGCAACATTTAATTGTTTCTTTTCTAGAAACCCCTTTATGGAATTTTGAGGGGCGACATGTTGGGTATCAACCCTTGTGGGAGCCCATTTTATACCACATGCTTTATGATATTCAAAACAAAATAGCAGCATGACTTGTCCTATACCTGCACAAGAAATAAACAATGTTAGATTAAAAAACATAATTACAATGTTTCTTATGATGTTTCCTCCTTTGGATCCTCTTGCACTCCTCTTTTGCTCAGTTGATTCCAATGCATCATAAGTAATAATCTACATTATTGTTGATAGATCATGTAGGGAGGTGCATAGTCCGAGCTCTAAAAAAATTTTCATCACTTGCAGGTTCACTTGGAGCACGGAAGCAAGGAAGGGTGCACCACTCCGAAGGCAACTCAAAGACAATCATCAGGCAATGACGATTATGTTCCTTCTTACAAGTTCTTTTCTTCCTTCTATCTTTTGTAGTGTAGCATACTCCTTTTGATTCATTGTTTCAGCTATTCCCATGGCTTGTGTGGGACACTTGGTTCTTTTTTTGTCAAATGAATACAAAAACAACATTTGTGAAATACTTGTTCAATTATGTTTTTTTCCTTTTTGTTAATAATGTATGAAACATTGTGAATCAATATCAGAATGAAAGCATTTTCTTTTTCATTTCAAATAATAATTAATGATGTAAATGATAAACAACAACTAAACACATTGCACTTAAACAACTAAACACTCAAATGTATGCAATGTTTAAAGCACTTGCATAAATAAAATGAAAATATTCACCTTAAGATGAACCTTAATCAATCATCTCTGTCAATTTGAGTTGTGAAAATTTGATAACACTCTTGGTGACCTATGCTAGATGCTTGTCTACTAAGCATTAGGCCAGTTGCCTTATGTGTATCCATTGGGAATGGAGTCAATTTGGCCCCTCCATACCTTGGAAATTCTGAAAAATGAAACAACTCTCCTCCAAACAGTAGCAGAGAACCAAAACAAAACAAACCAAAACAAACAACCAAGCCCTGATGGCTAGAAAACCATGTGCTGCAGCACTTGTGGAAAAGGAAACAACGAAAAAAGAAGTGCTCCAAGAACTTATTAACAACAACTACTCTACTATAGTACAGGGTAGAACTTCAAACCTCAAAAACAATGTTTTAAATGGATCCCATTGACTGCGATCAGAAGCACCTCTCTACTTAACTTTGAAAGACGGAATGAATTATGATCTTTGCATTCTATGATCACATATGGCCCGTCCCACATGGCATAAAATTTAGAATGTCTCTCGGGATTTCTCTTGTATTCATCCCATTTGAGCACAAAGTCTCCAACAATGAATTCTCTGAACTTTTCTTCACATAATTTTTTTATCATGTCATCGTACAGATCCTCATTCATCTAGATGTTAGCTCCCTGGAACCAAAGTTTATCAAAATATTTATCATAGAAACTTTGCTCACTGTTTGGTATTGCTTCCATTGTGAACATGCTTCTTTGTATTTCGCTCTTGAAATCGAGGAGCTCATCCAACCCATCATCTAGGATTGATGGTTTAATATCAAAATCCTCCATATCTTTGAAACTGTCAGCAGGTAAACTGAAATCCTCTAGCAACAGATTCTCTTTATCTTCATCTAGGATTTCAAATAAATAGAGACTATTTCTTTCTTCACGGAAACCCTTGATGAGTACCTTAGGCTCTCTGGAAGGTTCGTCTTTGAAATCTCCTTCTTGGACGACAATCTGGTCTTGGGCTTGGCTCACTCCTGATTTCACAACTTTTTATAAAGCCTTCTCTAGGGCTTGATCCTCAAAGAGTAACTCCATCCATTCTTGAGCATACTTCTGATCCTCTTCGACTTTCTTCTCTAAAATTGAAGCTCGATCATCAAAGAGAAAATCCTCCCATTCCTTAACCACCTCTTCATCTTTCATCATCCTCAGACCATTGTCTAATGACTAACCTTGGTCCTTAATCAAATTCGGAATTTCTGCATCAGGTTCCTGGATCACATAAATGCTTAACCCCACTTCATCAGTGTGCTTTAAGGGGTCAGGTTCATGATCTTCGGCAGCCCACTCATTCAAGTTAACATCTTCATTGGGTGTGTTGGGGTCTAAGGTCATGGGTTGATCTTCTTGCCCACTAGTGAAACATAGGTTGGCATTTGTAGGATTCGAGACATATGGTTCGATATGGTCTTTGGCCAAAGGTTCAAAATTGATGGTCACTCTGGTACCATATCGGGTTCTAAAAAATAAACGAGACCAATCAGCTGATAGAAAACCCCGAGCTTGGCAATAAAGTCTCTGGAGAGGCAAAGTGCAAAGTGGGGAGGCAATTCAATTACATGGTTATATTGATGCACAATGAAATTGGGGAAAACATGTAAGGTGAGGGCCAAATTCTTAATGATTCCTATTGTTCGAACGACAGAACCATCCAATTGCACTACCCCTTTTGTCATGGGTTCATAGACCAAACCTAAACTATCTACGACACTTTTAGGCATCACTGAGCTACTAGATCTTGAATCTATCATTCAGTTATGGACAAGTTTATCTCCTATAATAAGACTCAGATAGAATGGTGTGGGTTTTACCTCTTGACCTTACTGTCCACCTTTGATTTTTGAGTTGTTAGCAAGTACAACTCTACTATTTTCTGCATTAACAACAACTGGAGACGAAAGCTTAGATAAATCATTTTATAGTAAATCTTTTTGGCCTGGGATATGCAGTGCATCCATAATAGACAAGTTGACTATAGCTTTCTTTAAGTGTTCAACTACATTGAAAGACACGAGATTTACCTTATCTTGTCCTAAAGGTGCGACAATGTCACTTACTTTTTGTTGTTCTCTCTGTAGAATATGCAAATTCCCGATTACTGTGATAGTTTGTGATGAAGTGACATGCCTTTGGTCTGTTGCAGCTTGCTTTTGTGAACTTACAACTTCTTGTTATTCTTCAACCGCTCTTCTTTTCGACCTTGTATTTGTTGCAACAAATGTACTTTGTTGGTTCTGCCCTTGGAGATGATTAACCCCGTAATATTTAGTACCCTGCCAATTCATCAGAGCAACTTTTGAATTGCCTTGTTTCTCCACATTCTTGCTTGGTAAACTTTTGAGGCCAAAATAATTATTCTACACCATGAGATCTTGATTCTCCATTCCCTTTATGCACACAACTTGATTGTGTGGTTGATTGCACGGGTAGCACCAATCGTGCTCTTGAGCCAAATTGTTCTGCGACACGAGCTCTCTTCAAGGGCCAGCTACATTAGGATCGTACGACCGAAAAGGCTTGGGGTTAAAACCCCTTTTCTATCCTTGAAAATCACTATAGAATGGTGGCCTATTCCCCTAGTTCTGCTGGTAAGGAGCTTGATAAGGCTTGTGTTCATGGACGACTTGCTTCTTCAGACTTACAAACTCATTGTTGAAAGTCTTACCAAAAGTTTACAACATGTTTTTAATCTCTTGGATTTCTTTAGTTTGATCTGGAATGACATTTTCCTGAACCGTAGCCTAATAACCTATTATTGGGACTGGTGGAACAATAGTAATGGGAGGCAAACTCATAGGAACGAGTGGCTGAATCCTAAGAAAAATGGGTGTGGGTGGTCTAGGGGCTATCTTCCCAGCTTCGATAAGGTAATTTCAGCTCTTATTACAATGTCATATGCGTTAGGAAAATTGAAACCGCCCATAGACTATATCGTAGCTGATATCTCAACATTTAAGGCTTTCAAGAAAAATAAAAAGGCTTGTTCAGGTGTGGGTTTGACAATTAGGGGTATCCTATCCCAAGTTCTTTGAAACCTAAAATTAAACTCAGCCACATGCTCGTGGGGAGCATGCTTGATGGTGCTCAACTGCTAAAGTAGTGACAGGTGGTCTGACTTGTCTACGAACTGTCGATGCAAGTCATCTTTGAGTTGGTCCCAAGTTGCAATGGTGTTGGTTGGGAGTCCTTTGAACCATTGAAGGGCTCTCCCCTTTAATGAAGTAGCCAGTAGTCTCAAGGCTACATTCTCTTATGTTATGTTATGTACCGAACATAGGGTGGCTACATCCTAGATGCGTTCGATGGGATTTGTCTGGTCTTCGCCAATGAAGTAAGACAACCCTTTCAGAGCAACAACTGGGATATCATCATGTCTTGCTAACAGAAATAGGTTGCCCCCGTTAAATGGTGTGAAGGCAAATTTACTTGCCATAGGTGGTGCTTGAGATACTGGATTTGGGTTCCTCTTCACAAAGACAATGGGGTTGAGCTCTGGAGGTGTGTATTTCACTCTTCTTGTTGGATCAATGGTCCTCCAGGGTGTTCTACCTCTCCTTCTTGGTGGGAGAGTTGTAAATAGTCAAACAGAACTAGACTAGATCTAGTCTGGATTCTTCTCATAAGCCATCAGCACTGAATCTACAAATTAACCAGAGAATAGGACTTGCCAAGTATATTTTTAAATAGAAACCTCAATAGGCAGAATATTTTTAAATAGAAACCTCAATAGGCAGAAAATTTTATGTTGCATATACTAGACAACAACTTATAACTTTAAAACAACCCTAAAGAGAAACTCTAAGGTCCCACCGAGCATGCCAAAAACTATTTTCAATGAGATTTGCACCCTATTGAATATGAATGTTCAACAATCTATTGAAACATGGAAATATTCTCGAGTTGTGGGTAACTCATTGTGAGAACGAATCTTCGGAGAAGGTCAGCTTCCTCATTGATAATCACCCACTCTATTGACTTGTTGAGAAAAGAGTTAGAAAGAAAACTGTAATTGAAAACCTATTACTTAAGATGATTAACCAACACTAAGAAGATTTTGATGATAACCCACCCTCAACACCTCTTTAAAACTTAACTCTCACAAACTCACAATACATATGACTCAACAGTGATTTGTTCAAAGGTTCAAAATGACCACAAAGCACAACCTGAATCAGAATGCAGCTCCTGCAAAACACTCTATAACAACAAGACATGAAAAAAATTCAACACATTCAATCACAAAACACATCTAATCATTATTTTAAAGCATAAACAAGAAATGAGGAAGGAGATTTTGTTGTTTTATTGAATGAAGGAGTGAAAATCCTCAAAAATTTGAGTACAAAAGAAGTTTACAAGCTCTCAGAATGTGTGTAAGAGAAAGAAACTGATATCTGAACCCCTGAGAAATTAGAATTTCTTAAACTTATAGACATTAAGTGACCTCAGTAGTGCAAAGATACGAAAAATTAGGCCCACTACTTCTCCAAAAAAGCAACCCATTCTGCATTTTCAAGCTCAGGAAAAAGGCTTGAAAAGATGACACCAAATAGCTCCAAAAATCACCAAAAAGATAGAAATTCCTCAGCTCCAAAGGACCCATCCAAAAAAGCCTCAAAATTAGGAGCAACTGGTTGGAGACTGAAAATAGAAACCTTTGTTCACACTCTTTTCTTCAAATTCACCCAGAAGAAAATCAAATCCAAAGATTTTGGCCACCTTTTACTTGCCTAAACTACACAAATATCAAATATTTAAAAGCAATTTATAAAATATTGCTTTAAATACTAATTTACATGATTTGTAGCTTTATTAGAAAAAACAAGCTCATCTTAATCCCTTGTTCTCAATTCAATTCTTATCTTGGTTTTTGCAACTCAAGACTTTGGAAAATCTTTGTAAAAATAATAATATCAAATACTCCTATTACAATTGATTTTTCTTCAAAAAAAATCATAAAAATATAGGATAAATATTTATCCAAAGCTCCAAATTGATTTCTATAAAATTAATAAAAATAATAATACCTAAGGCATACTATATACTTTGATATTCATTTAGGCATTAGATTAAATGATCTTTTGAAAAATACCCTAACACATTAATGTGTTAAGCAGTTTGAAACTATTGGAAATGCCATAAGGTATTTTAGAGACTAAGAGACTTTACATTTAAAATGTGAAAAAGCCTAAGGGGTCGACCTAGGCAACATGGACATTTCAGCCAAGGCATTAAACTTAGGGGTTGATTTATTTTATAACATTTGCAAATATCCCTAAATTGAATTAGGGTTATGAAGGAAACCCTAATGAAAAAACAAGCTTGCCTTATGTTTTCACATTTCATTTTCATCTTAGCTGACTTGAGGAAGAGGCTCTGCAACTGTCGCCATGGGAAGATTAGGGTTTGGAGATTTTGGGGCTCGATTTCCACCATTTTTGACACCATTCTCATTGATTCTCCTTTGTAAGCTTTGGTAAGTTGTTCTATTTGCATTTTGATGCTTTTGTTGCTCCATTTGATGAGATAAAATGGCCTCTAGGCTACGGCTATCACTGTATTTTGATGCATTTCTTTGTGTTTCATGTGTCGATGCTATTTTCCATTCTTCATTGTCGCCATGAGGGACCTTGCTCAAGAATTTGTGAAGCTTTGGCCATGGGTCTTGAGCTTTTGCAATGGAACATTGAAGGTGAGCTCGATTCTTTGGCTTTTGATGCATTTCCCTCTTAAATAAAAGCTTTAACAAGCTTTTCTTTATAAAAAAATGGAGGTTTTATAGATTTTTGGGTTTGGCCATTGCATAGGCCGTGGCCATACTTGTGTATTCTCTTTTGTTTTTGCAAAAATTATCCTCCTAGGCTCAACCCATGATGTAAAATGAAAACATTTCTTAGATAAATGCTTTCCATTTTATGGGTTTCCAAAAACCCTCGTGGCCACAGCCTGTAGCTTTGATTTTACCATTTTATGAAAGCATTTTTGTTGTTAAGGGCTCAAACCCTTGTTGTTTCTTCTTGTATTTGTGTTTTAATTCAAAACCCTAAGTAGGTATGGGACTTATGAAGGAATTTTTTTTGCCTTTCCAGGTCGCGGGTATGAGAACATGAACTAGAGTTTTCTTCCATTATTTTGAGCTCAATTTATCCTTTCATCTATGTATTTTTGAAAAATACTATATAGAAAAATGTGGGGTTTTCTCTAAAACCTGAGATGAAACCTTTGCACTTGCATTCATTTGAAACCCTAACTAGTTCCACATAGGCTTACTATAGCACAAGCCTATTGTTTTGAGAAACAAAAACTATAATGTATATGTTCATCACTGTTTCGAGAATGCAATGACTTCATTTTTACATACTTACCCTCAAGATGTAGACTTTCCTTGCTTACAATTTACTCTTAGTTGAATAATTCAATTCATTTCTCTACATTGTTTGCTTGAAATGCATCAACATAATAGAAGCTCAACTCCATTTGACACCTTTTCAATAACTTGTCAAGCAAAATATTTCCGCATACCTTCATGCTCCTTTGATTGCACTGCTTAGATGCGGTTTTCATGTTGTTTGCACTCACTTGCTTGATGAAACATACAGATTTTCACTCTCAAATGCACTTTACCTTGATATGTTTTGACTTCTCATCATGCAACATTTGCTTTTAGTAGCTCACTTGTAGCCATTTTTAACTCTTTTTTTCTTGATGGAACCAACCTTGCTTTGGCACCCTTCATGCATTTTTGTTTCCTAAACAGAAGATTTTGAAATACAATACCATGATGAAAATGTTTTCAAGTTTCTCAAATTGCTTCAATTGCTATTGATGACTTGTAAACAAGGCATTATGTATACCTTTTCACTATCACATTCCATGACATTGCACTTGAGCAATTGACCACTTGTGATTTTTCAATTCATTGCACAGTTAGTCTTGATAGTCCCGAGTGGTCACTTGTTTGAACTCTTATAATAATCGAATGCACTCCTTCAGATGTATGTCTCCTTGAGCAACATTTAATTGTTTCTTTTTTAGAAACCCCTTTATAGAATGTTGAGGGGCAACATGTCAGGTCTCAACCCTTGTGGGAGCCCGTTTTACACCACATGCTTTACGATATTCAAAACAAAATAGCAGCATGACTTGTCCTATACCTGCACAGGAAACAAACAATGTTAGATTAAAAAGCATAATTACAATATTTCTTATGATGTTTTCTCCTTTGGATCCTCTTGCACTCCTCTTTTTCGCAGTTGATTTCAATGCATCATAAGCAATATTCTACATTATTATTGATAGATCATGTAGGGAGGTGCATAATCTGAGCTCTAATAAAAATTTCATCACTTGTAGGTTCACTTTGTTGGAATCAAGGGAACACTAACAGGGGGGGGCGGGGGGGGGGGTGAATCAGTGTTCTGCAAATCTAAACTTTATTAATCTGACATTTAAACCATTTCAACATTAAAATTAAGGAAATATTCAAACACACAAAGTAATCATCCACAACACCATAACACAAGGATTTTTACGTGGATACCCTGTTAGGGGAAAAACCACGGTGGAGGTCAATCCATAATTTGAGTACTCAAAAATTAAATATAAGGTTTAAAAAATGGGAATGCACTTGCATTCAGGCTCACTGCCTAGAGCTCACTGCTCAAAGTAGAAAGGCTCACTGCCTTACAAAAAGTTCAGATTAAGACCATCTAAATGTTTGAACTGAATTAATAGCATCTAATTATTCCAGGTTACATTTCCGATTAGGCTCATAGATCAGATTATGGAACTTCTGTTTGATTTTTCACTTCGCTCTGCTTTGTTCTACAATTCGCATCATCAATCCATAGATAAATTTGGACCACTATCCTTCTGAATTTCATACCACACACTGATATACTTTGCATCTCATTTTTTTCTCCTTCAAAATGATACAACCGATCTCATATATATATCTACTACCAAATATTTGATCATTCATATGTTGACTTTCATAAAACATAAAATACTTTCCAACTGTCGGCTAAATCCACAACTAATTCTTTATACGCACCACCCATAGATGGTTATAGCATAGTGAGGACCCAAATAAACATATTCAAACACAAAAACATTTTAACCAATTACTCCTTTAAAATCTGCAACGGCTATATTCGCCAAGTCGGCCTTCTAGCACAGATAACTAGAAAATTGATGGACGAGATCCCCTAGATCGTACACTAGTAATTGCACACCTCAATACTTCTTGAATAAGGTAGTACAAACATCAAAATACCTTTCTCTGAGATCCACAACTCAAAATAATAGTCCCGTGAAGTATATAGATCGACATCTTTACCTTTAACCGGATACCCTGTTCTTCATTATGTTCTACCGGTGTGAACGAATACTAAATTGTGGATCAGATGAATGAATTTGGTTGTCATCAATGACAACACTGAAATCCATATGCCAAAAATATCCCCCTTTGGCATTGATGGCAACACTTAGTGAAAAATGACTAAGTTTCAAAACCAATATGAGTACGCTGCCAGACTTCAAAATTTCAAAACATAGCTCCCCCTGAGATTGATGAGGCCTTTTTCACTGCTTTCTCTCCCCTTTGACATCAATCACAAAACTAGAAGCCATATGCCAACAATTTGACAAAACATGTGTTCAATCTTCCCAAAACTGTTTTCAAAATTTGAAAAGAACAACTGCTACTTTGAGTTAGAAAATTATCTTGTGATTTTCTTTCATGTCCAGAAGATATTTATTCCAAGCTTCTATTGCAATCCTAATGATTATGATCATGTTGTTATTCTTAGATGTCCAATTAACAATCTCAGTGAGGGATTTCGGGATTGTGATCACTTCCTCTAATTTCTCACCTTTCCTCGGTATCTCATCCATCTATTTCAGTCTGCATTCAATTAGGTCCTTCAATTTCCAAAAGGTGTCCACGAGTGTGTTTTTAGTGAACTAAAATTTTGTGTGCTCAAACTGTAGCTCTTGAATCCTTTTCTTGATTTTACCATCCTGATCCTAAAACATATCAAAACTTTTTCCAATCCTATTCAATTTTCTCCAACTTCTCTTTGTATTTCTCAACTGCATGAGGCCAACAAATGCAATAGTTATAGATGTTACTTGTTGCACTTATGCATTGCCTCAGCTCATTCATTTTCTTTTTCAACTTGGTAAGTGATAGCCTGAACTGCTCCTTCAAATGAGAGATTATTTCTCCTTCTTTGTTTTGAGACTTAGAGTCCATAGATTCCTTAATGCATTCAATCATTTCTCCAGGTAAAGTATTCTACAAACTCTCCAATTTGATCTAGTTGTGCACAATATGAGCATTAAGTACACTTAGAATCATATCCTAATCATATGAGGGTCTGATGGACCATAATTGAGCAATTTTTTGCATTCCACCTTCCTTGTGAATAAGTTGTTGCAACTTCTCCTCTAACAAGTCATCTTCTTCTTCACTTTCTTCTATCATTTCCTTTTCTTGTTCTAGTTCGGCTGAATCCTGCTCTTTTCCCTTTGTGTCCTTAGTTTCCTCATCGAATTCCTCATCTGGTATATCCACAATCTCCTATTCTTTTCCTTTTCCTTCAATTTTTGGAATCTTGCATTCCAGAGGAGTACAAACAACAATTTCTTTTTCTCTTTTCTTCTTTCTTTCCATCTCACCGGAAGAGAAATACCAACCGAGCCAAGCTTTTCTAGCAAAATCTTAAAGAAAATTTCATACACTTGATCACAGTTTGCCAAACTTTTAGAGTGTGTGTAGATTTTTTTGCACACTGGTTCATTTTATTTCCACATCGCATTGTTGTTCATTGGTAAGAAATTCAGAAAATACATTACTAGACATATGACCAAAGTACCAAACTTGAAAGGGTAATCTGTCATCTTCATTAATTGCACATTCTCCATCAATTGATCCTTTAGCAGTCCACATAGGTCAAAGTCCTAACCTTCCATTATCATTTTGTGAGAGATGTACACTGCACTAGCCAAGGTTGCTCCTTCTCTGTTTCTGAAAAATATTTTGTAGGATATGCCATGTGCAATGTACCTTGTCACAAGGTTTTTGATTGTTGACATTATCAGTGCCCTTTGATCTCCAATAACTCTGGTTAGGGTTTCCACTTCTTTATTCTGGATGGATTTCTTTCTCGATATATCCCCAACTTTACATAATCCAGTCAAATTTCTAATTACTTCTTTCAAAATGATGTAGGGTTTGTCCAGAATCAAAGTGTCATTATTCAATCTTCTCAAAATGAATTTAACGATTTCCTCATTCTTGAAATAGGGAAACTCATTCCAAATGTCCAAATTCTTGTGTTTGGATTCTCTCACCCATTTCAATTCATTAGGAGACAACAAATTTCTTATGGTTCTAATTTTCTCACTGTTGTATTCATCTAAATTGATTAACCCTTTTATTTGTTCCATTTTTCCTTTCGTACAACTACACACCAAATTATATGGAAATTCAAAAACAATTGAAATACCTAATGGATTTTGAGATTCACCACCGAATTAACTTTACTCCTTCGAGATTTTGCTACTGAGTGCTCTCCTTCTTCTCTTCTTTCATGCAAAGTGACAAATGAGAGTTCCATCTTGTCTTTTATAGCTCGCACACTTGTAATAAATGCCTTTTCCCTAGGTATTCCAAATACCCTGTTTTCTCAAATAGCGAGAGAAAAATTCTTCTGCGCATCTATGATTTCTTTGATTTTCCTTGTGAATGTTTTCCAAAGCCTCTGCAGATCATTAATACACCTTTTGACAATATTTTTTTGATCCGATACCAACTTACGAACAGGAAAAAAGGATTTTCTTGAAAAACTCCCCCTAGGCCAATGGCCTGAGATCAATTTCCAGAGGAATTACCAGAAGTAGGTTCTAGTGCAGAATCATTTCCAACATTAGATTTGTTCTTCCTTATCCATGTCTTCTTCATCTGGTCTCTTATTTCATCCATAATCATTTTTCCTTTTTCTTTATCATTTTTCTGTGTATTTTTGTCTTTGTATACCGAACCTTTTCTACCCACATTTTTATTTCTGCAAAATTTTCCAATGTGATTGTATCTATTGCAATTGTAGCACACAATATTTCCTTGTCCATACCAATCATTCCATTGATTTCTTCTTGATTTGCATTGATTAGCAATATGACCAATTCTTCCACAGGTATAACATTCAACATTCCTTCTACTGATAGAGTAGTTTGACACATTTATGCATTCAATTGATTTATGGCCAAACTTTTTGCAATTGAAACACTGACCAGAGAATGATGGATTACTTGATTTAATTTTACTTCTACACTGACCAGCCATATGACCGAATTTATTGCAAGCAAAATAGTATCCATTAAACTTTTGAGCATTAGGTTGTCTTACTGGATACCTTCCATCTTTGTTCATCTGATTTCCTTGCCTGAAATTTCTTTGTCCAGATCCAAAACTTTTTCCTTTCTCATATCCAAGACCTCACTTGTCTTTAGCATTCTTCTATCCTTGAGTCAGCTCATCAAGCTTAACAGAACTAACCTTAAACTTCTCCTTATATTCATTTGCAATAGTAAGTTCATCCCTGAGAATAATAATATGTTTTTCAAGTTCTTCTTCATTGTTTCTAGATTGTTGCAATTCATTTTCTAATTGAATATTATACCTTCTGGGCTATGATTTCCAATAGTGAGCAAGATTCTCCTCATTCTTCTTCCTTTCTTCAATCTCTTTAGTTAGCTTCATCACCATAGATTCCATTTCATGTTTTAGGGTAGCATTCCCTTTGGAAATCTTCACATTCTTTAATTATTTCCTTCAAAGTCTGATTCTGGAACAAAGAAGTTGAAACCCTAACTAGGATAATTGGAGATCAGAGGGCACTAACAATTGCGACAATCAAGAATCTTGTTACAAAATGCATTGCACATGA
>CM021103.1:397842968-397877813 GCA_007115665.2 Sequoiadendron giganteum
GAAGAGAACCAATCATTATAGAAAAATGCCCGAAGAATCTTGGATTGAGTTATGGTTCATCTAATGTGATTACCCCAAGTACTGAAAGCACCTCTTATGAGGAAGGAGCTACTTATACCTCTGATGAGACATCGAATAATTGTGAACGTCTAGACAACAATATGTATATCTAAAATATGTTTGAGAACCTCAATGTAAATACTATCATCGGTGGACCTGTAACGCCCCGCCGCATGAACCCCAAAGGACAACAAACACCGCACAATTATTTTTGTTGGAAGCAAAACATTGCATAAGATAAATTTGTACATTCATTACATGAAAAGCAATTATACATTTACAAAGTCATTTGTGTCCTTTGAGGTACACAGAACGATCATTACGAATCATAAACTTTTATCAATGAAAGCAACTAAAACCAAGATTACATAATGATGGCATACAACCATTAATGATCAAAAGCAAGGAAAAGATATTCATCATTTTATTACAATTCAATTCATAATTCCATTACAATTGTGGAGCATATTTCCACAGATACAACCCATCATGATTACATTAATACATTACATAATGCTTCCCTTATAACAACGGGAAGAGTACATAAAGTACAAGAATAATTACATCAATGAAGAATAAGGTACAAGGTGAAGGACAGTCTTCAACCAAGTGAAGCTCTGGAAACTATGTGTTCACTTCTGCAACATGAACACAAACTGGGAACCCAATGGGGTGCATAGCACGTTCCACCCGACCACGTGGACCCGAAGGTCCACCCCCCGTGCTAGGAGATGACATGAAAGGACCCACGACCAAGACAAAGAAGTAGAACAATCATAGGACCAAATCACAAGGTCAACCAAAACATAACATACAACAATCTCAACAACCACTTTACAAGGTGACTGCTTCTAGAGGCATACGAAGGAAAGCAGGGGATACTAAGGGAGATTGTCATCACACGATCTTAATACAAAACTTAACAACAATTAAGGGGTGTGCCAAACATAAAACACCAAACTTTACCCGTCTAAGTACAAACACGAGGCATGGACCATCTCGCCAAGCAGCCATAACAAGAGACAAACTACGAAATAAGGTAACATCCGCAAGAGTTCAAAAAAACTAATAATTAAATCAAACATTTCCAAAATCAAATCAAAGAAATCCAACTTAAAATTGTTACCCAATACCTCAAGAAGCCTAAAAAACCAACTTTCACATACACCCAACGTAAGGGTACGCAAATACTAGGGTTCCCAAAGAACTCACAACAAGGCTTGGCTTAAAACTCGCCAAACAAAAAATTAAATCAATGAAATATTCAATCAATCAAGTGAACGCAACAAATCAAACCTTAGCACCATTTCATGCAACGAAATTTGAAAGCATATTGCATACTCCACTTGTTTAAACATTCATTTTTAATTTGATAAATAAATTAACTTAATAAAAACATGAAAGGATTAACCATTTGATTCAGTCAAACGGGAACATAATCCAATCTTACTAAAGATAGTGTAAAGCATAATTAAATGCATTTTCATCATAATATTTTTTAAATGAATAAGCACTATAAGAACCTAAAATATGTAACCCATAAGAATTTTTTTAAAACACACATAAAAACACTATTACTTGACAACCTTTGTTTTCCGCCACACTTTTATTACCACTAATCAATATTTATTGTCAAAACACATTACTATATGTACATTTATTTATACTTATTTGTTAATTAATTATTTATCTTAGAATGATAATTACCCTATATTTAATTTATTTAATTTAGAAAGAAATTAAAAAAATGTGAGAATAATAATTATCACATACAAATAAAAATATAATTCCTTCACATATTGTTTTACTTTCTAAATGAAACAAAAACAAAAAGTAAACTTACCTTTCTAAAACTCTAATAATACCTAAAGTTCAACCTGTACATTTTCTTATTTTAAATTAATATGATCCCTTAATAAGGGAGTGGGGATATATTCCTATTCCTTAATTTAAGGCATGTATTATCTTGAATACGAGATAGAGACTTTTATCGAAGTCTTTTTACTCTTAAAGTGACTTCTTAAAAAAAAAAAAAGACATTCCAACGTAATTTTGTTTAATTCCATAATATCCTAATTTAATTAATGAACTTACAAAATTAACATTAATTAATAATTATAGAGATTAATAACAAAATTAGCATTTTTTTTTTTTATATATAAACGGCAAGGTCAATAAATCCAAAAACAAACATATCAAACATATCAACTTTCAAAAATCATTAAATCCAAAAACAAACTATCTATGATTTTGCATTTGTATAATCTACTCATCAATGTGTGGAAGTCTTCCTCCCTTTGCAATCTGATGAAGAGGAACTCTGCTCTCTTTTTGCATCCAGTAGGCCTTCCTCTTCTTCGTGGAGCATGAGATAATGATTCAGCCCTCTACCTGTTGCTCGGAGGTCTACCCCTTCTCCTCGATCCTCTCCTAGGATTAAATAGTTTCACCAGTTTATTGCATTGCGTATCATCAGTTTCATCATACCTAGGAACATATGATAGGAACATATGATACCACCAATCTTTGATCACCTTTATTTTTTACCTTCTGCTGTAAATTTCCACCACCTTAATTATGTACCTTCTGCTGCAAGTTTTGAAAGTTCATCGGCCTCCCCATTTGCCTCCCTGTATACATGATTAATGGTGAAGTAATCAAAGTATTCTAAAACGGCCAGGATTCTGTCTAAAAGTGCTTTTAATCTCCAATTAGGAGTCACTGTTGTTCTGATTGCATTCACCGTAATGGTTGAATCTCCTTCCACCTCTATCTTCCTTATTCCTTTCCTTTTACATTCAACTAGTCCAATGTATAGAGCACTAAATTCTGCTATATTGTTAGTATCTATTGAAAGAGGAACCGCTATTTTGCCTATGGTGTCTCCCCTACTGTCTTTGATTATGCATCCTGCTCCAGAAGGACCAAGATTTCCTTTTGATGCCCCATCAAAATTTAACTTCAACCAACCCTCTTGTGGTGGGTTCCAAGTTGCTTGTTCTCTTTTCCGGTCGTTATTCCCTGAGAAAGAAGGGACTTTGAGTCCTAACCACTTAAATCTCATTCTTCCATCCCATTCGGTGAAGTTGCCCTTGATCTTGGGTCTTAATGCTATCTTGCTATTCAAATTCTCCACAATTAAGCTTTCAATTATGTTAAGGACTTATTCGACCCGTCTTTCTTTGTTATCAAAAATCCTCCTATTTCTCTCCTTCCAAATTTCTTAGATTAGTGTTGAAGGGTTGATTTCCCATAAGCCACTTAGTAGTCCATCCTTGGCCCTGATAGGCCAACTTTGGAATAGTGAAATGATATCATTAGGCAGGGCTGTAATCCAACCCAACTTGGCACAAAGCCATCTCCAGCATTTTTCAGAAAAAGGACAATTTAAGAGGTGATGGTCTATACTTTCTTCCTGAGCTTTGCAAAGAACACACCTTGAAGGGCGTGCAAAGCCCATTTTCTTAAATTTCTCTGTTGTTAAGATCTTCTTTTTAATTGCTAACCAAGAGAAAACTCCTACTTTTGGTATAATTTTGTTACTCCAGAATATAAAATTAACATTACTTTAAAATTAACATTATTTTAAAATATAAAATTTTATACTGTGATTTAACCATTGTTGATATTAGTTATATTCATTTGCTGAACACTAATTATTGATTCACTCATGGTAACTATTTTTTTAACCAGCACATGAAAAGACAATATTCTTACTTTGGAAATTTTAACCACCATTAAGACTGCTATCAAACATGACAATTATGACAAGATTATAGTAGATTATTAATACTTCCAGCCACTCAGCCATAGATTTAAAATTCTTTATTCCCCATAAAGATTACTACTTTCAAATGATAATGTTATTATTTACTTAACAAATAACTCACAATTACCATTTATACTTTTCCCGATAACTTCCTAGTCTGTTCAGTTAAGAAGTGTTATGCTTTAGTTTTATCCATAATATGTATATTCCACTCCCTTGAGCTCAATGACTCCGCAGTAACATTGTCACAAATTTGAATCAAAACTAATTATCATGATGGCTGTCAATAACAGAACTCTTTCAATAATCAAGAGCCTAGATCAACTCCAACAGCTACAGATTGAGAGTGTCAAAGCTTTGATAAAGTGAGCTAGGATTAAATATTATAGTTTTCAAACTGTGTAAAATATAACTTTTCTTAATAGTAGATTTATATTAACATGGCCAATTGATTGATAATCTATGGTGACAGAGAATTACATTGATCTTACTGCTAGTTTAATAATTATTTATTTATCTATATAAATACTACAAAATGATAAAATATCACAAAATTGGATTTGCTGAAAAGGCTTTAGTAACACTCAAGCAAATGCAATTTGCAAGCATAAAACTGGATTCCAAAAATAACAGAAGGTGGATTTCTGTCAGATGTTATGTTTGGAAATGCTCTGATAGAAATGTATGCAAAAAGTGGAAGCACAGCACGGCACATGAACTATCAGTCTCCCTACAGCTGCTGCTTCAATCTATTCACAATTAACATTGTGCCGTGAATTTTTTTCATTTTTATCTTTATTATTATTATTATTTTTAAGATGTTAATTTTGATTTGGCAATTATAAATGACAAGAAGATACCAGAAAATTACAGCTTTGTTTTTATCAGACAAGCCATAGGTGACAATGAACGGCAGCACTATGGTTTGTGCTATTTACATGTTTGAATGTGACAAGAGGCCTATGGGGTTTTCTGAGGAGGACAATCAAAACATATTCTTTTCATTTTCAAGGAGTAAAATAACAATAAGGAATTGATTCAATTCAAAAGGTACTCTTAGGCACCCAAATGATCATCCATTTCAAATATGGGCATAGAAAATGAAATTCTAGCAAAACAAATAGATAAAACCAGTCAAACTGAGAAAGATTATCTTCTCATCATTTCTTCAAATAGGAAGAACTCAACATGTACACATGCTGTCGGATAATGATGAGCACAGTTGGTATAGCTATGGGGCTCCCAAAGGAAACCCCAAGTCCAAATTCTCATAAAATATAAAGCGCTGAAATTGGGTGATGTAACACATACAATTTACTTACCTCAAGATTCCGCCCAAATGTAGTTTTCACGACCTTTGCCATTGTCCTCTCTGGCTGCGCCAAAATGGAAGCTTTCTGGACCAAGGTATGGACATCCCTCAACGCATACAGATGGATTAATTTTGCCAGATGTTGTAGCTGCAATTGCCATGGGAGACATGTATGCAAAAAGTGGAAGCATAGACAGGGTGCGAAAAAAAAACTCAAGGTTCTCCACAAATTGTGTGGTGCTTTTTCCCCAGCATACACTCTGCCTGCGCCAAAATGGGAGCTTGGAAACGGGGTATGGGTATCCACCAAAGGATAAATGAAGGGGTTTGGATGCTGCAGCTGCAACCACCCTGGTAGTCATGAATGCAATATGTGGAACCATAGACAAGGCACGTGAACTATTTGACAAAATCCCTCAAAGAGATATAGTCTAGTCATGGAATGCCACCGTCCGTTGTAGGGTATGCACAAAATTGATTATTGAAAAGGCTTCAGAAACTTTCAAGAACATGACAGCGGCAGGTGTAAAACCAAATTCCTCAACCTTTTCCAGCATCCACCTTGCCTCCCGAAAATGGGATTGTTAAAAGGCTTTTAAAAAAAATTAAGCAACTGCAACTGGCAGGTGTAAAGTCCAAACTCCACACTACTCCACGAATTTGTTATCTAATTTGATCTTTTATTTTATATATATTTTGTTTAAATTGCTTCTCATCAAAATTGAATAATAGAATCCTTATTAATAAAAAATTAAAAAATTAAAAAAATATATAATTTATTAAAATTGATTAATTATATAATTAATAAACTAAAGACAATTATCATAATTATTAATTCATTTACATCTTACAACTAATTTAAACAATAAATATTAGCACCTTGCTATCCTACTATTCTTTTGCTAATAATTTATTAGCTTTATTTATTATATCATTTATATTTATATATATATATATATATTTATTCTTACTTGCCTTTTATTTAATTGATTACTAAATAAACAAATAAATAATAACATATTTATCTTTTATTAATCTTTTATTCACTTCTAAGAATAGGTTTATGTAGGCAATTACAAAAATTAAATATACATACTATTTACTTTTACATTTGAATTTTTATTTTAAAACTTAATCATATTGATAAATAACTCTCTTGAATATAAACTTTATCAATAGTTATAACATACAATTTAAACAAGAATTTAATCAAAATAACTTAATTTAATTTATTTATTAATAGCCACATACCCTATATCATATTATTATTTCAATTCAATTTTATTTAAATTACCTTATAATTCAAGTTTAATTTAATTAACTAATTTAACAATGCCTTTAAAATATTACGTTTACCACCAAATTCAATAACACATTCAAACAACGAAATCAACATGGCCACCCAATAAACAACTTACCCAAAAGTCAAGGACAACCGATACGGAGGGGCACTACAGAACCTACATCCAAACCTACATATGATGAGGACGATATTGAAACAGATTTCAATGAATACAAATGGGATTCTTGTGACTCTAGTGAGTATAACCTAGAAACCCTATAGGGGTTTGATAAAACCAATGTCCCTACCCTAGCAACAACATCCATAAGCTTTGTCGATACCAATGACAAAATATCCTTGCATTATCCACAATTGATAGATTAGGACCAACAACATCATACTCTAATTTTCGACACATTTCAGAATGATAAGGCTATTGCGGAGTTCATGGGATTTTGAACTAATATACCATAAAGGGATCATAAAGTAGCGTTTATAATGGAATTAGATCAAGGAGCATATTTTGGAGGGGAAATTGTGTCTTCCAATCGCAAAAATAAACTACAAAATTTAAAAATGATAAAGAGGTCCCCTAAAGAAAACCAGAATGTGGTTTTATCGAATCTGAAAAAGAGAAAAACAAAGGACGCATCTAGAGGTGAAAACCTCTCTAAGGTGCCCAAAGGTTGGAATATTCAATCTCCCCACCATAGAATATCAAGAGAAATCAACACTCCTAGTTGAAGACGTCGAACCTATCAATGTTGGTACAAAAGAACACCCAAAATCACATATCATGCAGCATCACTTAATCTCAAAGAAAAGGTGAACTTCTCAGCATTTATCAATGAAAGATAAATCAACTTTGCATGGAAATATGCAAACATGCTAGAGATAGACCCAATATTGGTCATACATCACCTGGCAGTATTCCCTGGAGGTAAACCCATCAAGGAAAAGGTATGGAAGATGCATCCACAGATAGCACTTTTGGTAAAAGTAGAACTTCAGAAACTATTAGATGTGGGCTTCATCAGACCCATTGACTATCCTGAATGGGTATCTAATAGAGTACCAGTATCAAATCCCATTGGAGGCACAAGGATCTATACAAAATTTAGGGATCTAAACAAGGCTTTTCTGAAGGATGACTTCCCACTTCCCAGCATCGACATGATTGTAGATCTAACTGCAAGGCATGAAATGCTATCATTGATGGAATACTTCGCTAGATACAATCAAATCAAAATATCCCCTGAGGACCAACATAAAACAACATTCACTTGTGCATGGGGAACCTTTTGTTGGAATGCCATGCCATTTGGTCTAAAGAATGTAGGGGAAACCTATCAACGATCAATGACCATCATCTTTCATGATATGTTGCATACCACTATAGAGGATTATGTGGATGACATACTAGGAAAATTCATCAAAAGAGAAGTCCATTTGATGAAACTAGCAAAAGCATTTGATAGGCTAGAACAATATAACTTGCATCTCAACCCAAAGAAGTGTGTATTCGGCATGACTTCTAGAAAACTATTGGGTTACATAATATCAAGAAGAGGCATCAAGGTAGATCCTACCAAGGTGAAAGCTATATTAGAAATACCTCCCCCTAAAACATTGAAATAACTAAGAAGTCTACAACGTAAACTACATTCCATCAAGGGTTTCATTGCACAGTTGGCAGACAAGTGTCATCCATTCACCCATTTGCTACACCAAGAGATAACATTCAAATGGGATGGTAGATGTGATCAAGCGTTCCAATAGGTTAAGGATTACTTACTCTAGTATTAATGCCACCAATTCTAGATAAGGAAATGATCCTATATGTATCTACAACATCGATAGTGTTAGGAGCTTTGTTAGTGCAACAAGATGATAATAACAAGGAAAGAGCGGTCTATTATATCATTGAAACACTGGTGAGCTATGAATTGAATTATTCACCTATAGAAAGAGCATGTTTACCTGTTATCTTTGTGGCATAAAAGTTGAGAGACTACATCTTAAATAGACAAGTAAATTTGATATCAAAGGTGGACCCCCTAAATTATCTATTGGAAAAAGTAGCTCTAACAGGGAGGATAGCTAAGTGGGTAATGATCCTTAATGAGTTTGACATAGAGTACGTTGACATAAAAGCTATGAAAGGAAAAATCATAGTAGATCAATTAAAATTTGCACTAATGGAAGATCATCAGCCTTTAACAACCAAATTTCTAAATGAAAGCATACCGATAACAAAACAATCAAGCCATTGGACCTTATACTTTGATGGGTCCCACACTCAACACGGCTCAGGAGTAGGTATCTTATTCCTCACACCCCAAGGAGATAGTATACCTACTTGGCTTACAGGATTGCTTTTTTGTGTACCAATAACATTTATAAATATGAAGCGCTAATCACAAGAATGAAGATGGCCATAGAATGGAGGATAAAGGAACTACAGGTTTATGGAGACTCCTAACTAGTCATCAAGAAGGTAAACAATGAATATCAAATAAAGGATGTCAAGCTAATGAAATATAAAATAATGGTGGATAGTTTCAAATAGTACTTTGTCATCATCACCTTTGAAAAGGTTCCCAAGATCAACAATAGAGCAACCGACGCTATGGAGACAATAGGTTCACTCCTCGACATTCCACAAAACATTCACAAATATGAATTTCTCGTGGAGTAATTCCTTATACCAGAATTCGATATCCTAGAATCAAAATTTTTTTGCGATGTTGTTGGTCCTAACTCACCATGGTACTAAGAAACATTTGACTATATCCAACATGGTATCATACCTCCTGACTTAACGATAAACCAAAAGAAAACCTTTATCTATAGAACCTCCTAATTCACTATCTTAGGAGATACCCTATACAAATGAATTCTAGACAAAATATTACTTTGATGTCTCAATGTGGAATAAGCATAAACCACTTTACAAGAAGTGCACAAAGATATTTATGGGTCTCGATATAGTGGACCTAATCTAGTACCAAAAAAATTGAGAACAAGATACTATTGGCACTCAATGGAACAAGAATGCATCCAATACTCAAGGATATGTCACCAATGTCAACAACACAGTGATCTTGTTCACACACCAACATAGGAATTGAGACCTATAACAACACCATGATCTTTCTCACAGTGGGGATTAGACTTGGTAGGTAAGATATCTCCTACTTCATCCATTGGGCACAAGTTCATTATCACTCCAACTAAATTCTTCACAAAATGGATAGAAGCTATTCCATTAACTTACATCACATGAAAAATAGATATCCAAGTTCATCTTGAATTATCTAATCTATTGATATGGAATTACCCAAACTATTATAACAGATAATGGAACCCCATGCAAAAACCAAGATTTCCATGACCTTTGTTCCAAGTTTTCTATCCAACACAGATTCTCAACACCCTACTACCCCCAAGGAAATGGTTAGGATAAAGCGTCCAATAAAACCATTCTGAAAATAATTAAAAGGATTGTTAATGATGTTAGTCGTGATTGGAATTTGCAACTAAACCCAACCTTATGGGCTTATCGAACCAGCATTCGTATACCTACAGCTTTCACACCATTTTCCTTGTTCTATAAATCTAAAGTAACCTTACCCATTGAAGTTGAAATACCCTCATTGCAAGTATCCTTGAAAGGCATATTCAGTAATGAGAGATATCAGGTGTCTAGATTGAACGAGTTGGAACTCATAGATGAAAGGAATTTGAGCACATTAAATCATCTCCAAGTTTATCTAAATTAGCTCAAACGAAGCTACAACAAAAAGATCAAAAACATAAGCTTTCAAGTTGTGAATTAGTACTAAAAGAGAATCAAAAGATCCAATTGAATCAGGATGGGAAGGGGAAGTTTGAACCATACTAGTTAGGTCCTTTCATCATCACATCAAGCTATGCCTTTGGGGCTTATCAATTGGCTCCTATTGAAGCATAATCTTTAGCCGAACCTCTAAATAATATCCATCTCAAAAAGGATTTTTACTTGAGCACGTTAGAGTATCTCAGCAAAAAAGAAAAAAAATCAAAAATCAAGAAAAATAGTAAAGAGAAATAAGATGTTCTTTAAGTGAAAACCACTTTGTGGCACTTCTAGAATAGGTATCGTAGTGAAAAATTAGCAAACATGCGCTATTTTTAAATAAGAACTACATATTTATCTATCAACACTATCTAAAGCATCCACCCTATTCGTCCCATAATAAAACATACAAACCAACCATGGCTCGATGATTGATTAAGTGTTGAACCTTGTTGCACCATCAAAATTTGTCTCCCCTAATAAAGGTAATCTTGTCTCAAATTGGGGGCAACTTCTCAAAACTTGTAGCAAATTGGACCCTTGTACATCCCATCATGGTCAAAAAATATCAAAATAAAAAACATCCAAAAAATAAACAAAGTCAAAAACATCAAAAATCCCAAAATCATTTTATACTTTGAGTCAACACCAGTCATACTACATGGTCTTTGAATGTATAACATAGGAAAGGCTAATCTCTTATCAATCCTCAAGTCCTTAGGTCAGTCCCCTTAGGTGTATATCATGGTCGTTAAACTTAGTCAAAAACTCAAAACAAAAACATTCAAAAAAATAGAAAAGTCAAAAAACATGTTCTTATCAAACAAGTGAACTACGAGCCTCTCCATGGATAACATAGGCAAGGTGATCATCGATGAGCCCCTGAGGCCCTAGGTTAGTATCCCAAAAAAATAAAAATAAAACATTCAAATATCCTATCAAAATCCAAAATATTCATAAATATGGAAAACTCCAAAAATAGTGTCAATCAAAATAGTTGAACTACGAGCCTCTACTTTCATCACGTAGGCAAGGATATCTTTGATGAGCCCTTAAGGAACTATTTCAATCCCTTTAATTCCCCCTACTTATTTCTAAATCTCCCAAAAACAACAAAAACAACATCAAATATTTAGAAAATTACAAAAGGTCCTATCTCCATTATCATTTATCTGTAGTAAACTTTCCATTCACAATAAACAAATCCTCACCTTCACGCTTTGACAAAGAAATCAACAAGAAAAATAAACATTAAAATAAAAATCAAAGTGAAGATTGAAATGATTGGATCACTATCAAATGAAAATAATGCCTAAGTATAGACTACCATACCTATTTGACAATCATTATCGACAATCCTAAAACATGAGTCTTAACAGATACAATATTCCTATAATAAATATCATCAATGGATTTCATCATGAAACATCAAAACAATTATGGAAATTGATATTGCAACATTGTTTATCTCTTTATAGTCTTATCTTTTTTATTTATCTTAATACCACATTCCCAAGATCTCTCGAGGATGTCCATAAGGATTTAGAGATGTAGGAATGGGGGCATTAACTATCACTTTCTATTTATTCTATTTTTAGATGTTTTTGTGATACTACCATGGTGAATACTTGCTTTGTTTTATGTATGGAATTTATTTTGAGGCAATACATGTAGTAGTTGCATACTAAGTACTTCATACCTATCTATGTAATTGGTCCAAAAAAATTTAGGACAACTCACTCATACACTCGAAATAGGGTTTCCATATGTTTGGTATGAGCAATAATATTCTTTGTTTGCCGAGTCAAACTCCATAGAATAGATACAAATCCACCTTGGTTATTAATACCCTGGTGCATCGTATTTGTTTGCTACATCAAAAAGGATTGCTAAAAGATACGAAGCCTCTATGAGAGAAAAATAAAATCTCATAAGTAACTAACAACATCAAATTTCTATCCATCTCTAAATCATCAAAAAATTCTTGTAACTAATAGCTCCATCCTGCATCACAATATCACTAGTACCACATATAACCTACATCCAAAAATTCATCAATATATATCATGACCATAATTAAAGGATAAAACATCACACATCATGTATAATCATCCATCACCTATGTACAATATCATCACCCATTCACATACATAATAAATCACCATATATCATATATCATCATTCATCACATAGATACACAAATCATACATTCATCCATATCATATACATACATCAGAAAAGTACAAACATGAGCATATATACATCATCATCCATAATCATCTCATAAATGCATAATAAAGCTAAATCGAAACATGGTATATCTAATATATATCATCAAAAAAATGAGAATGTCAGATACATCATCAAGTAACATGTGTGATATCATATACAAAATAATACATATATATGAGGCCTCGGCTAGGTCGATGAATGTATATACAAAAAATCATGTCTACACATAAGTCTTTGATACAATACATATAAAAGATCATAAACAAAATCAGTTCTACTGGTTGGTCGGTAGTGGAGATCTTGGTTGATGCTCGCTATGATGAGGGATGGCTAGGGCATGACTAAAGACTGTCTAACTGACTACCCACCTGACTCTGCACCTATAGTTGTGCTCAGCTCACTAAACTGAGGTCATCTTTGTGCTCTGGAATGCAGGCCTCATACAGTGTCTGATAATATGTGCATCTCTATAATAATTGATCTTGCTCGACCTGGTACTAAGTGAGGGGGATAGAAGAGGTTAATGATACCTCGATTGAAATTCTAAGCCGCCTCTTTGTGGCCAGCTCCTACCTAGTAGCATCTCTCTCTTGTCTAAACCCGTCCCTCTCCTAGCGAAAGCCATCTCCCTATGTAGTCAGTATTGCCACATGTACCTCAACAACCTAACTTTGTGCAATCTTTGCGTCCCTCTCTGCCTATCAACTGGGCAATCTATGATGTCATTGTTGCATCCCCAGGTGGGAGAGCACCCTGTGGTACCGACTGATCCTGCTACATTGGATCAAGTTGTCATCCATTCTTCTCATCCTACTATCCATCATGTCCTACTCTAGCCAATTGCTCTACAACAATCCTAAGTTGTTGACTCTTGCCCCTCTGACTAGTCACACCATCTCTCCCTATGGTTGGCCCAGTGCCAACAAGATCTATAAATTGAAGTAAAATGTGAAGATCCCACCACTCATCATACTCACGTGTCATATCAGAATTTTCTAGACCTACTAGTCAGCCCCATCCAAATGGGGCAAGTCAATGGAACTCAACAACAACATCTGGAGATGAAGCCTGTGGCCCCCACACTCTAACCTCTCGGGTCATCCTCTTGAAACGTGCATGATACTCATCTTTGAATCATGTATGTCGGTCTCCAAAATAACGAAGAACCCAATCTAGTAAGTAACACTCAAGAAAAGAGTCCACGCTGCCAATCAACCATCATGTCTATCAACAGTAAGGGAGTTGCTCCTCATCATCATGCCAGGCCTCGTAGCCTAACCATGGTCTCCAAATAAAAGTGAGCATATCATCAAAAATGTGACGCCAATAAGATAGCTAGCTAGGCTAGGTATAGTGCATAAAATCTGAATATCTATAAGAATATGGATCCTACAAATCTCGATCCATAACACCATCAAGACTATTCACTGAGATGTGCTCCTAGGACCATAAATGCAACAATATCATACCAAAAAAAAAAGAACTGCCTCCCCCGATAGGAAATCTCATGCATATATCTACATAAGTGAGCCAAAATACATGGGCCCTGCATGTACATCATGTCGTTCTAAAACATCTTCTTAATACAAATTCAACAACCGACAAGAAACTATCTACCTCTTCGATCGGGTACAATGAGCCCCGAGATCAAACCACATAGGACCAGAGATACATGAACTACACTATCAACAAATGGAGACGAGTCTATCTCCGATTCCACTACCTAAAGGTTTCTAACGTCGAGAACTCGCCACATAGCATGGGTACCCTATCTAACATCATAGGTGACGAGATCCCCGTGAATAGGAATATGAAGAATCCTTCGAGCATCCTCCAAAGTGATAGTGGCGTCGCCAGTTGACAAATGAAAATACAATGACTCAGAGTGCCATCTCTCTACAAGGGTGATCATCATCACCCTATGACATCAAATCTCTAGGATGTAATAAATATCTCACAAGCCCATGGCATCTAGGAAATCCTACTCCACCTCAAAGAAACCAGTAAGCAGGTCAAACAACTAGCATGGTTGTTGCTCTCTAGAATAAAGTGGTTTGAGAATTTCCTACAAAAATTCAACCCACAATGTTAAGAATTTTCTACAAAAACACATCACGAACCTAAGACTGAGAACAAATTGGCTAAAAATTTCAAAATAGACAAACAACGAACACTTTTTTACAATAGCGATCAAGAAATGCAATAGCGACTCTGTTTTTTGCAATAGCGGTCAGAAAATGCAATAATGTTCAAGAATGACAAAAGAAGTGACCAACTTTTTCAATAACGTAAAAAATTCACAAGCATGGTCATTTTATACAAAGAAAAACAATAGTGAACAATTTAAGCACAAGCGGTAATAAAAGCGAATGGTTGTCAATAGCACACAAAAAACACGGTAGTGTTCAAGAAAATCAAAAGCAATACAAAAAAAAACAACGATAGTGATAAGAACGAGGTAAAAGCATTAATTTTACAAGATTATCATTATTGTTCAAAATGACTTCTAGCATTAATTACTCAAAAATGACAAGACAAAAATAGGAACAGATGAGGTACATAGTATGATACCTACACCAATAGGCCTCCCAAACTCATGGATTGCCTCTAAACGATGTGGGGCACCTGCAATCCTTGGCATCTTGAATCAACAATCACCAAAGAAGGATCTCTAGAGACAAGAATTCACTAAGGGCTGAGAGTGCAAATGAGGAAAAATGAACCCTAATTCACTATTTTTACCCCCTAAACCCTAATTGTTTTACCTAGGAAACCCTCCTAGGTTGAAATAATGGGCACTTGGGAACATTTGAACTGTAAACGAGAGTCCTATAAGCTTGATTTTTCACCCTCTACACATCTTAACTAAATTTGAACCTTGTCGCAAGCCTGACCCAAAAAATGATTTTTTCGGCAAACCTCTCAAGGGCGCAGCCCAGCGTTGTATTATCCTTTCGTTGACCACCAAGGCATAGTGGAGCATATAAATTTTTTCAAATCTTGATCTTAACATCAAATTCTTTGAAACAAAGCAACTAGTACTTTATCTCAAAGAGGGGGAAAATGGAGACATGTAAAAATGACCTAGCACATATCACACATCTTGAATGACATTTCTCCATTTATTGGCATCATTATCACTAATATCACTGTATTTCACATCATTTGCATCAAAAACCCTATTTTCCTCTATTAATTGAATAATCTTTAATTATTTAATTAACTCACTATTATCATTAATCTAACTTTTATTCCTCTTGATTAATTAAATAACACAAATTATTTAATTATGTGCTAATAAACCCTATTCTCTTAAATTAATTAAATTGTTATTACTTAATAATTTAATTAAATCACTTTGCCCTCTATAAATCAGAATAATTAAATTAATTATTTAACATCATTCAAAAAGTTCAACAAAAAAGTAAAACTTTATTTGTTAAAGTCAAACATGACTTGCACATTCAAACTCTAAAATGTTAATTAATTAATTCAATTAATTATCCTCATTCCTTTTGTGATTGAGAAAATCATGACCATGATTTCTCTCTGATTGGCTAATTTATGTTGCAAGAATGAAGGTGTTATCATTGATGTTAATTGGTCAACTGGTTATCAACTAGTTCTTGTTGTCATTGATGTCATGGATGCAAGTTACTAGTTGTATATGTCGAGGATATTGAGAAAATTGTAATAAAAAAGGTTGCAGGTGTTCAGTGGTTGCTCTGGGTTTCGCTCTAAGTTTTGCTCCTATATTTATGTGGTTTAGATATGTTGATCATGGTTGTTGGAAGCTTCCATATCTAGATTTTGGGCTTCTGATTCATTGTACAATGCGAGTTATGTTCACCAGTTGTGAACTGTGGTTTTCTATGTATTTAGCTAAGGTCCGAGAGAAATATTGTTGGTCTAGATTTCTTTTTGGTTGAGTCTTATGACTTGTGGTTCTATAGTTAGGTTTTTATGATCATGTTGAAGATAATTTTGGTGTCTGGAAGGATTGAATCATGTTGAGGGTTACATGTGTTTAATTATTCTATGTGTTTTACACTAGTTTAGCCGACCTTGTGATGAACAATAATTTTGAAGTTGATGAAGTGTGTTGGGACCTATTTGGGTCCTCATCAAGTGTGTGTTTGGGTCTCCCTCATTCTAATTCCACCCAAGGATGTTTTGGCACTAACCTAATTTGAATTTAAATGATGGATGGATGACTTTTGCATATGTTTCAAAGTTGAAGATGGTATAAATATAGGATGAGTTAGTGGTGAAAGATGTACACAGAGATAAATGCAAATAAATAGAGCTGATAGATGTGAAGTAGATGCAAAACAATGTGTATGTGATGTGAGTGTGGCAAATCAATGCAAATTTTAAATGCTAAGTTTCTAGATGCAGTGAGTTGAAGGTGTACACTATCATTCATGCATGTCTACAAGTGTTTGAGCGAATTGTGGTGGAAATCTCTGTTGCATTGAGATTGTCTTCTCTTTGTAACATATCTCTTCTATCTTCTTTGTATCTCTATGGCAATGATCCCTCCAAGTGTTTAACCCTTATTGAATAGTGAGTCTCGATCTGTACAGTTAGTCTTGTTTTGGCAGTGAGCCTTCGTAATCAGTTTTGATATTCTTTATAGTGTGAGCTAATCCTCGCCATGGTTTTTCCCTTATTGGGTTTTCCACATAAATCTAGTGTTATTGTGTATGTGTGTTGCTTTTCAATTTTTGTGTTTGTACTTAATGTTTAATCATTCTAGTAGAGTGAACGATTTGTGATTGATCTAAGTTTCAATGAATGATTTAAAGGTTAGTTTTTTTATATCATATTCACCCCCCCTTTCAGTTATCTTGTTCAATAATTGGTACTAGATTTGAGGTCACAATTTTGAACCCCTCGCTTGCGTTGGGGGGATTGTTGTAAGGTGTCACCCTTGGTCTCCTCGACGTGGGCCAGTGTGGCACTTGGGTTTGTGACATGGCTTTTTTGCCTCCTATAGATCTTGTATAAATCTAGCAATTGTATCGGGAATTAATAGGTTGATCTTTTGGTGCAACGACAACCACCAATGTAACAATTGGTATCAGAGCTAGGTTCCTTGGAAAAGAGCTTAACCGCTTAAGGAAGGTCTGGGATGGCAGGAAAAATCACTTATGAGTATTTGAAGTTCAATGGAAATAATTATGCTATCTGGAAAATACTAATGGAAGAATATTTGGGGTATTGTGGATATGATGTGGAGAAAGCTTACAAAACTAATTAAACTCCTCCTGCTAATGGTTCGAGTACAGCTGATGAAATCAAGGCACATGAAGTGAACAATAAGGCGAAGTTCATTTTGAAGAATAGTATTGCACATTCTGAGTTGATTAAAGTTCAAAATCTAAAGACTATTAAAGAAGTCTTGGATGCTTTAGAGAAGGTGCATGAAGGAGATGAAAGGGTCAAAGAGGAAAAGTTGCATAATTTGGAGACACGGTTTGAGCTCCTGCATATGTCTGAAGATGAGAATGTTAAAACCTGTATACAAAGATTGGATGAGGTAGTAGCTAGAATGCGAGGACTTGGTGCTATAATAGATGAATCTAGGATTGTAAAGAAGATTCTTATAACTCTCCCTAATGCTTATAGAAAAAAGGTATGTGCTATTGAAGAACATATAGACTACAAGACTTACACTAAAGATCAATTATTGGGAACTTTGACATCTTATTAGATGAGAAAGCCGAATTTGAGAAATGGACCCAAATCAGAAATTGCTTTTAAGGCTACAAGAGTTGAAGATCCGGATGAAGAAAATCTTGATGAAGTAGAAGCTAAATTTGTGGCAAGGATGAAGAAAGGCTCTAGTAAGTATGAATGTAAGTTACAATTTAAATGATTTATTTGTGGATGAATAGGTCATTATGCTTCAAGATGTCCATAAAGAGTTAAGAGGAATAAACAAAGATTTAACAAAGAAAAAAAAGGTAAGAAGATCAACAGAGCATATTATGTGAATGAGGATGCTAGTATTTCTGATGAGGAATCTGAATATGGAGATCCTGGTGACAATGAATACTTGTTCCTGGCAATAAAAGATGAACCTACTTTTGCTAATTCTAAAAATGAAGTGACGAAATACCCTACGGAGAAAAAGAAAAGTGAAGGTATTGTAATATCTGACCTACATGCCAAACTAGAAAATAACTATTGGGTTATTGATAGAGGTTGTTCACATCACATGACTGGTGATAAGAGTAAGTTTGTTAAACTTGAAAAATATGATGGAGGCTTAGTTGTGTTTGGAGATGATATCGGTGCTAAGATTTGTGGGATAGGTTAAGTAAATTTTAATGGCAAGCATAATATTGATGGTGTTTGTTATGTTAAGGGATTAAGGCATAATATTTTGAGTGTTGGATAGATGTGCAGTAAAGGATATAATCTTTTTTTTAAGGATGAAAGATGTGAAATCAGGAAAGACTTCAGAACATTGATTGCAGCAGGAAAGAAATATGAAGGAAATATATATCAACTTAAGAGTGCTAATGGACGATGCTTTATGAATGAGATTAATGGTAGTTGGTTATGGCATCAAAGAATGCGTCATATGAATTTTGATAATCTCGCAATGATTAGTGCAGTTCAGGCCATGAGAGATTTACCAAGGATTACAAAGCTTGTTAATGTTATTTGCAGGAATTGTCAGTTTGGGAAGCAAGCAAGAAACAACTTCAAATCAAAGGAACAAATCTACTACTAGAATATTGGATTTAATTCATATAGATCTTTGTGGTTCTATAAGAGTGAGAAGTATATAAGTTGAAAGGTATACATGGGTTACATTTCTTAGAGAAAAATCTGATGTACTAGATAGATTCAAGACATTAGAATCTATGGTTGAGAATGAATAAATTTAAGGATAAAATTATTAAGGTCTAACAGAGGTGGTGAATTCACCTCCCATGATTTTAATATGTTTGGTGAAGTTTATGGAATAAAAATACACTTATCTACTCTGAGAACTCCTCAAAAGAATGGAGTTGTTGAAAGGAAGAACAAAATAATTCAAGAAGTTGCTAGATCAATGATTACTAAGGCTGGTCTACCAGAAGTTTACTAGAGAGAAGATATTCACACTGCTTTTTATATATTCAATTGAGTTCAAGCAAGAGAAAATAGATAAAATACCCCTTATGAGCTATGGCGTGGAATAATTCCTACTATTAAGTATTTCAAGGTATTTGTAAGCAAATGTTATATCAAACGGGATGAAGAAAATTTAGGGAATTTTGATGCTAGAAGTGATGAATGGATTTTTCTTGGATAGTCTACTAAAAGAAAAGCTTACAGATGTTCCGATAAAATATTGAGAAAGATTGTAGAAAGCACAAATGTCAAGGTTGATAAAGCAATGTAGAATTCAATTGATGTTGAAGGATATGTATCTAATGAACCTGATTGTGTAAGGATTGAAGAAGATGTGGAAGAACAAGAGAAGGATGAACAAGAGAAGAAAAATGAAGAAGAAGAAGAAGAAGCTCTAATGATGTCCCTTAAGACACCTAAATATGTACAGAAAAATCGTTCAAAAAATCAGATCATTGGAGACAAGATAAAAGGAGTAATGACAACAAGAAGAGTTGATGTTGGTGAGATAAATTTGTGTTTACTTTTTGAGATTGAACTGAAGACTATAAGTGAAGCATGTAAAGATGAGCATTGGATGAAAGCTATAAAAGAAGAAATTATGTAGATTGAGAAGAATAAAATTTGGGAATTGGTCCCTAGACCAACATGCAAAAACATTATTGGATCAAAGTGGCATTCAAAAATAAGTTGAATGAGAATGGAGAAGTGGTTAGAAATAAAGCAAGGCTTGTGTGTAAGGGCTACTCACAAGTATAAGGCATATATTTTAGTAGAATTTTTCTTTGGTGGAAAGAATAGAAGCTATCAAGATGGTCTTAGTGTTTGTTGCTCATAAATATTTCAATGTCTATCAAATGGATATTAAGTCTATATTTTTGAATGGTGAGTTGGAAGAAGAGGTCTGCATGGAACAACAAGAAGGACTTCAGTTGTCAAATAACTGGATATGGTATGCAGATTGAAGAAAGATTTATATGGATTGAAGCAAACTCCTAGAGCTTGGTATGCAAGGTTAGATGGGTACTTGATTTAGCAAGGTTTCAACAAAGGTACGGTAGATAGTAATCTATATTTTAAAATTGAAAATGACAAAATCTTGATTGTGGTTGTATATGTTAATGACATTATCTTTGGAGGAAATGAAACTATGTGCAAGACATTTGTGGAAGAAATGCAAAAAGAATTTGAGATGTCCATGTTTGGTGAGATGAATTTCTTTCTTGGGCTAAACATTAATCAAATAGAGAAAGGGATTTTTATTTCACAACCAAAGTATGTGAGAGAGATGTTGAAGAAGTTTGGGATGGATGGTTCCAAACTGGTATGCACTCCTATGGTGACTAGTTGCAAATTAGGTAAGGATGATGATTCACCTAAGGTTGATCAGAGAAAAAATAGATCTATGGTTGGTGCACTATTGTATTTGACTACTACTAGATCAAATATTATGCATGTTGTCTGTCTTGTGGCTATATTTTAAGAAGATCCCAAAGAAACACATGTTGTTGTTGTTAAAAGAATATTTAGATATTTGAATGGCACTTTGAATTATGACTTATGGTATCCTAGGGATACTGACTTCACACTAAGTGCTTATACAGATGTAGATTGGGTTAGATGTATACATGATAGAAAAAGTACAAGTGGTGGTGCATTATTTCTTGGTTGCAAATTGGTGGCATGGTTGAATAAAAATCAAGATTCGGTTTCATTATCTACTACTGAAGTCGAGTATATTGTTCTTGCATCTTGTTGTACACAAGTTTTATGGTTGTAACATACATTGAAATATATCAAAGTAGTGTATGTTGATCCTATTTCTATCTTATATGATAATACAAGTGCAATTAATATTTCAAAGAATCCAATGATGCACTTGAGGAAAAAGCATATATCTATTATTCTTGAGAGAAGATGTTGTGGAGAATGAAGTAAAACTTGAGTATGTACCTATGAAGGATCGAATTGTTGATGTATTTATGAAGGCTCTTCCTAAAGATACTTTTGAGTATCTTTGGGAGAAGTTAGGGGTTATTGCCCATCTTTTCTTGAACTAGATGGATATGAAGATGCATCAGTCTAGTGGGTATATGGATATATCCTTCTTCTGGATTGATGTTTTGGTGGCTACCTCTGAAGGGGAGCAGGTAATGTCATGTGTTGTCATTGATTTTTTTTTTCTTAATTTCAAAGGGGAAATCAATGTAAAATATCCTTTTCCTCCGCCATTGATGTCAAAGGGGGAGATGAGATATGAGGAATCAGGAATGAGGAAGATGTGAAAAAAAAAAGATTATCTACTGAGGGGGAGAAATAGAAAGCAAAATCATGAAAAGCGTGTTCAGAGCTAGTGTGTTGTATTTTATGGTTTTTTATATCATGTGTTGCCATCAATGAAAAAGGGGGATATTGTTGCAAGAATGAAGGTGTTGTAATTGATGTGAACTAGTAAATTAGCTATCAACTAGTTGTTTTTGTTGGCATTGATGTCATGGATGGAAGTTATTGGTTGTATGTGTTGAGGATATTGAGAAAATTATAATAAAAAAAGGTTACAGGTGTTCAATGGTTGCTTCGGGTTTTGCTCCTATTTTGTGTGGTTTAGATATGTTGATCATGATTGTTGGAAGCTGACATATCTATATTTTGGGCTTTTGATTCATCGTACAGTGCGAGTTATGTTCACCAGTTGTGAATTATAGTTTTTTATGTATTTGGCTGAGGTCTAGGAGAAATGTTGTTGGTCCGGATTTCTTTTTGGTTGAGTATTATGACTTGTGGTTCTAGAGTTAAGTTGTTATAATCATGTTGAATATAATTTTGGTGTCTGGAAGGATTGGATCATGTTGAGGGTTGTGTGTGCTTAATTGTTCTATGTGTTTTACACTAGTTTGGTCGACTTTGTGTTGAACACTACTTTCGAAGTTGATGAAGCATGTTGGGACCTATTTGGGTCCTCATCAAGTGTGTGTTTGGTTTTCCCTCATTCTATTTCCACCCTAGGATGTTTTGGCACCAACCTAATTTGAATTTAAATGATGGATACCTGACTTTGGATATGTTTCAAAGTTGAAGATGGTATAAGTACAGGATGAGTTAGTGGTGAAAGATGTACAAAGAGATAAGTGCAAATAAATAGAGGAGATAGATGCAAAGTAGATGCAAAATAGTGTGCATATGATGTGAGTGTGGTAGATCAGTGCAAATTCTAAATGTAGTGAGCTGAAGTGTACTCTATCATTCATGCATGTCTACAAATTTTTGAGTGAATTGTGGTGGAAATCTATATTGCATTGATATTGTATTCTCTTTGTAACATATCTCTTCTATCTTCTTTGTATCTCTATGGTAGTGAGCCCTCCAAGTGGTTAACCCTTGTTGGACAGTGAGTCCTGATCTAGACAGTTAGCCTTGTTTTGGTAGTGAGCCTTTTCTAGTAGTGAGCCTTTGTAATTGGTTTTTATATTCTTTATAGTGTGAGCTAATCCTCGCCATGGTTTTTCCCTTATTGGGTTTTCCACGTAAATATGGTTTTATTGTGTATGTATGTTGCTTTTCAATTTTTGCCTTTGTACTTAATGTTTAATCATTCTAGTAGAGTGAAGGATTTGTGATTGATCTAAGTTTTAGTGAATGATTTAAATGTTAAATTTGATACAACTAATTCACCTCCCCTCTCAATTGTCTTGTTCAACAATTGATTTATCTATTCCTAACTGATTCATCTATTTTCTAACTAACCCATCTATTCCTCAATCTCACAAATTATGTAATCTAAATCCCCTGATTGTTCAATTAACATCCTTAATTGATTCGATCATAAAAGCTAACTAAGCAATCTATTTCCTCTCAATGGTTCTCAACCGTTGATAATGATTTTGCATTGTTGCATCTCAATCGTTCATCTCAAAATAAATAATCTATAAAAAAACCTTCTACCTTCTCATAAATCATCTAGAATTTACATAGCGAAGCGTTGCACAACTGTTTTTTTAGCACACTTGAGAATTCACATCTTCACATTCTAGTTCACCATTTACGCATGAATTGAAGCTTTTACAACATAAACAATGGAGGCTTTGCATTGAATCAAGTAATCTAACATCCAAACATCAATACAAACACAACTCCAACAAGGGATGGTATATGTTTTAAGATTTTGAATTTAGTTTGTGTTATCTTAGGATTTCATTGTTTGATTTCATTATTTTAGAGTTTCATTTCATGAGTAATGTGTTTAGGGATCTTAATCTTATTTGAATTAAGTTAGTCTGGTTCATTGTTGTGTTTTTTGTATGCTTTGTTTACCCCCTTACGACAATTATATCATGTATATGCTCGAGATTAGGGCTAATCGAGGTCTACTTACAACATTAGCGAAGAGGTGGTATTCATAGACCAACTCATTCCATCTACCAACAAGCGAGGCGATAGTGACACTTGAGAATGTATGGAACATCCTTCGAATTCCAATCCATGTTGAGAGGGAAATTTATGATCCCAACTCAAAGATAGGACCGAAGGTGAGATGCTTTAAGATAGAGGACCTGGAGATCGAGGAGTATGATATCTAATGGAATGTGTCGATAGACTAGTACTAGAGATTGATTCTAGTCATCTGAAATGTAGTAGCTAGAGTGTTAGTTCCTAATCTATGAGGGCATGGATTCCTAGTCAGATGGGGCTGATGTTAGAGGAGATGATGACTAAGGGGACAGTGTATGCATGAGGGCCATGTGTGCTAGTGATGCTATACTTTCAGTTGCATGATATTGCATATAGAGGTGCATGTTCTATTTGATACATAGTGACATTTCTTTAGGTATGGGCATGGGAGCACATTGTAGTGTGTCATCTTGTGGCCAATAGGGATTTAGCAACCAAATTTTTGTATGTATACATGTATGGTGGGATAGTCACATAGAGCCTCATTGGAGAGCTTGTATACTAGCGTCATGAGATAGATATGCTAGTTGGCTTTACATGGAGACTGTATATTTAGTGCCCTCCATGGGATGACAATGTAGACCATTTACCATATTGTAGACAAACTCAGTATTTGATTGGGTGTACAACACAATCACAACATATTATTGAGAGATAACTTTTATAGTGATTATTGTGTTGGCCTTTCAATTGGCACCTTTGGAATGTGGATTAGAAACAAATAGCTATGCACAGTTGAATTGATCTTCGAATTAGGAGAGGAAGCTCCCTCTTTGTTGATGATGCTTAAAGAAAAAAAATAAACTATAACCAATCTTTTTTTTCTCAGCTAAGAGTGCAAGGTTATAAAAATCTTTGCATCGCAACTGAGCTTTTCTCTTTTTAGAACTTCAACTACAACTAAGCCTAAACTAATGGCGCTTCTAACAACTCAAGTAAACTTAGAGCTTGAGAATCAGAAGTAAACAAGGAATGATTTGATAACACATATACCTAAATAAACTCACTTCCAATGCACACTTGAAGAGTCATTGTACTTTTAGATGTAAGCTGAAATAAAGATTATATAAGAAAAACACATAAAACAAAATTTGAGATAGTAGATCAGAGAAAAGTAGGCATAAGATTTCCTTCCTCAAATTTCTAATAGCAATTACACTTTTGGGATAATAGGCTTACAGTTTAGCAATCAACCAAATTACACTTGACACAAATTACACATAAATTGAACAATGATTTGCAGAAAAAGGTAGACATGCAAACTTGCTCTTACACAAAGTGAACAGACACTGAATAACAAAGTTGCAGGAAAAAGTAGGCTCAACAAATTTTTATCACAATAACGGTTGAGAATCTAATGGGAAAGGTTTCCCTTATTGATACACAAACAAAGAGTAGGGAACCCTAAAATCTCCTTGCTTTTACAATTAGACTTTCCAACTCACAAGCTTTATTTCTAAAACTAAAACATGACAACTAACAAACAACCTAGGGAAAGTTCCAACTATACAATTTGATTTTTCTATTTCACAAAGAATAGATAAGCATGAATGAAAATAGCAAGTCCAACTCAGAAAAGGCATCAAGTCAATTGTTTCTTTTTTGAGTTCTATTCTTAGAAAATATTATTGCCCCAAAAGATGACCCACTCCCTGCCAAAAAGGTGATTTGTTCCTGGGTTTTGTAGACAATCATGTTCTGAAGAGATCCAATTTGTCAGATTTTGAAAAAGCTGAGGGCTTCCTGAAAAAGAATTTTTTTGGAAATATAAAATTTTCCAATCTTCAAGAGGAGTAAAAAGAAAGTGGACTCAGATCGGTGAAAATTGAAAAAGTTGACCACCTATTTTTGAAATGTGATTCCCTAGAAGAATGGACCATGAAATAGCGTGCATCTGTGCTTCCCAATCTCTAATCCATGAAGACATTGAAAAAGCACTTTGTTTGGGCCTCCAAATCTTTATCAGAAGAAAATTATATCTTTCTTCCTCTAGATGCCAACCTACAAAATATGAAGAATAAATGCCAAAAGCCTTCTTAAATGGAGTTTGAGATGAAAAAGTGCTTTATTCTCCAAGATTTAAAACTTTGAAGCCAATCTGGAACCAAAAACGTTGAATGCGGACACTATTTTGAATGACGAATGATAAAAATTGAAAAAATTCTAAGGCATTGAACCTTGGGTGCCCTTGGCTAGCTGGGGTGCTTTTCATCACTAGAGTTAGAAAAATTTCAAGATTTTCAACTTTTCCTTGATAAAATGTATCTACTTGATCTTCGATTTTGGAGGTCTAACGAATCTTGTGAACTGCCTGATGGAATCGTTGAAGAGCATGATCAAATCTAAGAAGAATCTCTTAGAGGTTGCAAACCCTAAAAATAGCTTTTGAGTGCTCAAAATCTTGGGTGCCCTTGCACCCCTGGCTAGCTAGGGTGCCCATGTTTGCCAAAGTTAATCATTTTTTTGAAAATTTCAAAATTTTCTTTCTTTGTTTCACATGGAGCTAAGTACTCCTGTTTGATCTTCATTTTTGGGTAGTCAGTGAACAACAAGGCCTAGAAGTTAGTCATTCTAGCAAACCTAATGATAGCTAAGTTCAATGGTACCATTTTCCAGCCTTTATTACTATATTTGATGATCTATTGAAAGCCAGAATGACGTCGATGAAGAAGTTTTCAATGTCTTTCGATAAACATGGAAAAAATTCTAAGGCATGGAAAGTTGTGTGCCCCTCTTGGCCAGGGGCGCCTGAATTCTCTAAAAATCGAAAAATTTGATATTTTCAACTTTCTTTTAAACTTCTTCATTTCCTGTGCTTCGAATATCTTTGTTCATCCTACAATTGTTGATGACTGATGAATCTTTTGGTCTAGCTGAGATATTCATTGGAAAGCCTGAAGAATTTTGAAAAGGATGATTAGTTTTGCAAACCCTAGAAACTTCCTTTGACCTCCCAATACCGTAGGCACCCCTAGCTGACTAGGGCACCCATGTGAGCCAAATAGAAAAATTTAAATGATTTTCAATTTGTCCTTGTGATGGAACACCTCTGTTTGATCCGCAATTTCAGCCATTTGATAAATCTAGTGAGCCTGTTGATGGATCCATTGTGAAGCCTAAAAAAATCTAAGAAGAATCCCTAGATTTGAAAACCCTAACAGCTGCTTTTGGTCCCTTGAAATGCTAGGTTCCCCTAGCTAGCTAGGGCACCCATCTTCTCCAAAGTTAGCTTTTATTCTAAGTCTTTTTAACTTTTAACTTTGCTCTTCATCTTCACCACTCCACATTCACTAGTTGCTTTCACCATTGACTGTGCATAGGATTTCAAGAACATAAAAAGTGGCTAAGGCAAATAATCCCATGCACCCTCCTTGAATTAAGGCGCTTGGACTCTTTGGACAGTTTTATTTTCACAATTTTCAAGATTTTCATATTCCCCTCCTTTGTTCTTCATTCCTTGAGCATAATTCACCATTTCTCATCATTTGTGCAACATTGAGACCTTCAATCTGAAACCTAATAGTTGACCATCCTCCACTGATGACCTCAAAGCTCCTGTTTTAGCTTTTGAAAAAGCAAAATAGACCCACTAGAGAAAAATTGATCTTTTGACGATTCTAACTAGACCAGCCTAATCGAGAAGTATTTTCAACCAATCAAAATCAGTTTAAGCCCCAGAAACATAAATTCTATTTTTAGAAAATTTTGCCAGTATGCACTTCAGAGGAAACCAAAAAAACCCCATCAAAAGTCTATTTTTAGAAACTTTCTGAAAATAGAAATATTCCTAAAAAGTAGGGCCAAAAATTTAAGATCTGGGTTTTGCAGAAAAATTCATTTTGAAGAGACCCAAATCAGATTTTGAAAAATCTAAGTTTTCACCAACATGCATGACATGCAAAGTTGTATTTTTTAATTTTTTTTGATAATTCCTACAAGACTTTTTCCATTCTTTTGAAAATGCCTTAATGAAGCATTTTTTTTTATTAGGCACTGCAATTGGCTCTATTTGGGGACCATGCCAAATACTTACGACATAGGAGAACTATGAATCTCTAGACTTTTAAGCATAGACTGATGTCTTATCAGTTGGGTATTAGAGTCAGGACCATTTCCTAATCACCTATCACAAGAATTTTTCCCTAAATCACCTAGGACAAGACTTCTTAAAATCACCTATAAGTTGGAACTTCCCTAAAATCACCTAAAACAAGATCGCCTAATCACCTGGAACTCAACAAAAACTTCACAGAAAGGGGAAAAACATCACGACATAACAAACACATTACAGAAAGGGGAAACACATTACGAAAACAAAAAGGAAAATTACTCCATCCGCAAAGGAATGAAGTGCTTTAGATATTGCCCATTGTATGGTAGTGAGAAGAGCCTTCCATCAATGTTGGTTCTCACTTGAAAGGCTTCACTTCTCTTCTGATGGGTATTGCAAGAGACAATTCCTTCAGGGTGAAGATTCTCATATCTTCATATGCCCAAGCAAAAGTACACTGACAAAAGTCAGAATATGGCGTAAAGAGGGAAGACGATACTAAGGCATCAGTTTTATTGTCATCCATCCTCGAGATGTCTTTGATGTCAAATGCTTCAAACCAGTTGATCGCGTTCCAAACTCGATTTGTATAATGTCGTCGGTGATCCTTTCTGACCTGGAATATCCTTCTACATCTCCTTTAACACATAAGATTTTGATTCTCAATCTTTTTAACATTTTTTAGGCCTAACAAAAGCACCTCTTTTTCAACTTCAGTGAACTTCGATTGCAAGAAATATGCAAATGGGTACAACTATCCTTTAGGGGAGATGATTATTTCCCTTGCTCCCGAACCTACAATTGAACAATCCCCGCCAAGCTACATCATCCATAAATTTGTATCCTTTGCCAATCTCTTTTTAGGACAAGCAATACTTTAGTCTTTAGTTTCTATCTTTGATAGCATCACATAATTATCAAGACCTATTTCTTGATATAGAATTTGGGTTGGGGGGTCCAAGGGTTTGACCACTATGAATCGAGATTTGGGCTCAGGTTTTATCTTGATTTTACCCTCCTTTAAAAGAATGGTCGTGGATGATTAATCTAATTGTATCTCACCACCAAGATCTTTGTAGAAGCTTTGGCTCAACAACATCCCATAGTTGGCTGGAATGTCAGCCACTAGGATATTCATCATTATGTTTTTCTCTGGACAAGCTGACAACCTTACTTGAAATTCCTTCAATTGACCAACCAACAACATCGACTTAGACTCGAGTAAATAACACCTATCATTTTTCTTAGTGCATGAAAATCCCAATACATTCATTACTTGTAGAGGCATGACATTGTCTGAGGCTTCTGAATCTATGATGCAATTGCTCAGTTTGAATCCTCCTATATACAAAGATATATAAAAGGCTTTCCACTGGAACAAATGACTCGAGCAATGTAGGTTTAATTGAAGCCTCTTTCTTTACATATTGTATTATTTTGTCTAGTTGCTCAGGATGATCATGAAGATACTCCAATTGTGAAATTTTAACCTTGGTCTTCATCATGGAGGTTACAATGTCAAAATTTGCTAAAGATGGGTCCTGAGCAACTTCTTACTTAACTTTTTCTTTAGTTCTCTGCCTCTCTTCTTCTTCCTTCAACACTTTCAAGTGTTGAGCATGTGAAAACATAGGCATTGAATGTCTTCCATGATTTACTGCAAGAGAGTAGTGGTGGAGGCCTTCTTCTTCAATAACGGGTTCAAAGTATCCTGTAGCAAGTCGCCATCGAAGTTGTCTGATTATGGTAAGAACAACATTCAAACTTGGTGAAGGGACAAAACTTGAACTGCGTGCAACATCAACATATCCCATGATCTGGTCCATTCTTAAATTCTCAGGACATGTAGTACCGATATGTGCATCAGTCTCATGGAAAGAAAAAAATACCGCATTTCATGTAGCTTTAACCGTTGGTCTTGGTGGAGGTGCTAGCAACTGCGGCCTACAATTATTGAAAGGCTAAAAATTATTCCTCTTAGGCTAATATGGTTGTTGAGGTTGATACTATTGTTGAGGTTGGTATTGTGGTGGTGATAGTGCAAGCATCTCATTGGCTACCTTCTATAGCAGTGGATTTGCAAAACTCTAAACTAGAGGCCTGACTGAATCCTTCTTCATCTTGCCAGAGGTGATCATATTATCCTCTAACTTGATGGCATGTTCTTGCACACCTGTCAATTCTATTTATTTTGGCATCTTGAGGAAGAAGGCTATCTCTAATGGAAGAGTATCTATAAAACATCTCATTAGAATCTCTGGTGATGGATTGTGTAGAAGAAATATGTGTAAGAAGATGATTAAATCTTGGTACAAACTCCCTCATGGGCTCATTGTTCTCCATGAGGCTCATTGGCTCATTGGCTCATGGGCTCATTGTTCTCCATATTTGAATTTGCAAGTCGGGAAAACAACAAATGGCTGTCTTCAGTGGGCTTGAATCTCACCAAAATTTTCTTGCTCATAGTTTCCCAGCTTGTAATGATGCCTGGCTCTAGATGACTGAACCAGTCGGCAACATTCTCAACAAGAGTCTCCAAAAAGAGACGCACTACAATGTCTTCATGTGCTGCGTGCAACATGATGCAAGCCATTATGAATGCAAAAATATGTTCATCTAGGTGTTGAGTTTCGTTGTCGTGAAACCGAGGAAAGTGCTTCCTTGACCCTTTAGGTAACTCATGATTTTCCCACAAAGCCAAAGGTCCAATGTTATTACCCCGAGGTAATGAGGGTGGACGTCTCTAATTATTGCCAACATTATTGTTGTTATCACCAATTGCTTATGGTTGGATCATGCAATAGGATGCCAGATTGTCATTCCTGTGACATAAAGCGTAAGATTTCTTGAATTTTTATGCCTCGTACCCCATGGTGGGTGCCAAAAAACTATTGGCATTTTGATTTTCACCTTTGGAATGTGGATTACAAATGGATAACTATGCATAGTTGAACTGCTCTTCGAATTAGGAGGGGAGGCTCCCTCTTTGTTGATGATGCTTAAAGAAAGAAAACTAAATTATTACCAATCTTTTTGTTCTCAACTAAGAGCACAAGGTTATAAAAATCTTTGCGTTGCAGCTAAGGTTTTCTCTTTTTAGAACTTCAACTACAACTAAGCCTAAACTAATGATGCTTTTGACAACTCAAGTAAACTTTGAGATTGAGAATCAAAAGTAAACAACGAATGATTTGATAACACAGATGCCCAAATAAACTCACTTCCAACGCACACCTGAAGACTCGTTGTACTTTTAGATGTAAGCTAAAATAAAGATTATATGACAAAACACATAAAACAAAATCTGAGATAGTAAATCAGAGCAAAGTCGGCATAAGATTTCCTTCCTCAAATTTCTAACAACAATTACAATTCTAGAACAACAAATTTGTAGCAATAATAGGCTTACAATTTAGCGATCAGCCAGATTACACTTGACACAGATTACACATAAATTGAACAATGATTTGCAGTAAAAGATAGGCATGCAAATTTTCTCTTACACAAAGTGAAAAGATATTGAATAACAAATTTGCAGGCAAAAGTAGGCTCAAAAATTTGTTATCACAATAATGGTTGAGAAACTAATGGGGAAGGCTACCCTTATTTATACACAAACAAAGAGTAGGGAACCCTAAAATCTCCTTGCTTTTACAACTAGACTTGCCAACTCACAAACTTTATTTCTAAAACTAAAAAATGACAACTAACTAACAACCTAGGGAAAGTTCCAACTATAAAATTTGATTTTTCTATTTCACAAAGAATAGATAAGCATGAATGGTAATAGCAAGTCCAATTCAGAAAAGGCATGGAGTTAACTATTGCTTTTTGAGTTCTATTCTTAGAAAACATTGTTGCCCCAAAAGATGACTCACTCTCCACTAAAAAGTTTATTTGTTCTTGGATTTTTTAGACAATCACATTTTGAAGAGACCCAATTCATTAGATCTTGAAAATTTTGAGGCTTCTCGAAAAAGCACCAAAAAAATAGATTTTTGGAAATATTAAATTTCTCAATCTTCAAGAGGAGTAAAAAGCAAGTGGACCCAGATCGATGAAAATTGAAAAAGTTAATCACTTGTTTCTAAAATGTGATGCCCTAGAAGAATGGACCATGAAAAAACGTGCCTCTATGCTTCCCAATCCTGAATCCATGAAGAACATTGAAAAAGCACTTTGTTTGGGCCTCTAAATATTTATGAGAAGAAAACTCTATCTTTCTTCCTCTGGATGCCAATCTACAAAATATGAAGAATAAATGCCAAAATCCTTCTTAAATGGAGTTTGAGACGAAAAAGTGCTTTATTCTCCAAGCTTTAAAACTTTGAAGCCAATCTAGAACCAAAAATATTGAATGTGGACACTGTTTTGAATGACGAATGATTAAAATTGAAAATATTCTAAGGCATTGAACCTTGGGTGCCCCTGGCTAGCTAGGGTGCTTTTCATCACTAAAGTTAGAAAAAATTCAATATTTTTAACTTTTCCTTGATAAAATGCATCTATTTGATCTTCGATTTTGGACATCTGATGAATCCTGTGAATTGCCCGACAGACTCATTGAAGAGCATGATCAAATCTAAGAAGAATCTCTTTGAGGCTGCAAACCCTAAAAAAAGCTTTTGAGTGCTCAAAATATTAGGCACCTTTGCACCCTTGGCTAGCTGGGGCACCCATGTTTGCCAGAGTTAACCATTTTTTAAATTTTTGAAAATTCGCTTTCTTTGTTTCATGTGGAGCTAACTACCCATGTTTGATCTTCATTTTTGGGTAGTTAGTGGACAACATGGCCTGGAAGTAAGCCATTCTAAAAAACTTGATGATATCTGAGTTGAATGGTACCATTTGCCAACCTTTATTACTGCATCTGACAATTTGCTAAAAGTCGGAATGAGGCCGATGAAGAATTTTTCAATGTTTTATGAAAAACTTGGAAAAAATTCTAAGGCATGGAAAGTTGGGCGCCCCTCTTGTCCAGGGGTGCCTGGATTCTCTAGATAGCCAAAAATTTGATATTTTCAACTTTCTTTTAACCTTCTTCATTTCTTGTGCTTCGTAAATCTTCATTCAACCTACAATTGTCGGTGACTGATGAATCTTTTGGTCTAGCTAAGATATTCATTGGAAATCCTGAAGAATTCTGAAAAGGATGATTAGTTTTGCAAACCCTAGAAATTGCCTTTGACCTACCAAAACCTTAGGCACCCCTAGCTAAATGGGGCACCCATGTGAGCCAGACTTAGAAAAATTTTGAATGATTTTCACTTTGTCCTTGTGATGGAATGCCTCTATTTCATCTGCAATTTTGGCCATTTGATAAATCTAGTGAACCTATTGATGGATCTGTTACGAAGCCTAAAGAAATATGAGAAGAATCCCTAGATTTTCAATCCCTAAGAACTACTTTTGGCCCTTGAAATGTTAGGCACCCCTGGCTAGCTAGGGCACCCATCTTCTCTAGAGTTAGTTTTTATTCTAAGTTTTTTTAACTTTTTACTTTGCTCTTCATCTTCACCGCTTTGCATTTGCCAGCTGCTTTCATCGCTAACCATGCATAGAATGTCAAGAACTAAAATAGTGGCTAAGGAAAAGAATCTCAGGCAACCTCTTTGAATCGAAGTGTTTGGACTCTCCAGACTTAGTTTTATTTTAACAATTTTCAAGATTTTTTAGATTCCCCTCCTTCGTTCTTCATTCCTCGAGCATCTTTTTCCATTTCTCTTCATTTGTGTAGCATTGAGACCTTGAATCTAACACTTGGAAGTTGACCATCCTCCATTGATGACCTTAGAGTTGCTGTTTTAGCTTATGGAAAAGCATAATAGACCCACAAGAGAAAAAATAATCTTTTGACTAATCTGACTGGATCAACCTGATTGAGAAGTATTTTCAACCAATCAAAATCAGTTTAAGCCTCGAAAATAGAAAATATATTTTTATAAACTTTCTCTTTTTAGAAAATTTTGCTAGTATGCGCTTGAGAGGAAACCAAAAAAACCTCGTCAAAGTATATTTTTAGAAACTTTCTAAAAATATATTTTTTCCCAAAAAGTAGGGCCAAAAATTGATATATGGATTTCACAGACAATTTTGTTTTGAAGAGACCTAGATAGTCAGATTTTGAAAAATCTGAGTTTTTCACCAACATGCATGACATGCATTTTTATTTTTATTTTTTTCGGGAATTTGTACAAGACTTTTTCCATTCTTTTCAAAATGCCTTAATGAAGGAATTTTTTTGATTGGGCACTACATATTGCATCAATTTAGAGAATGATAGGGAGTTTACATTGGTTTGGATATGGTTGTGAGGTCAGCTCAAGAGATAGGGCAATGTGGGCCCATGATCAGTGCATAGATAGCTATTTAAGAGTTTAATAGTCTGCAATTGGTTTAGTGGTGAGCAAGTCCGGATATAGTAGATGTATGAATGACAACTGAGTATGATACATGGTTTGCACAACATAGACCGGTACCCTTGATAGATCTAGGTGTGTTGATTCCTTGAGACAAGCATGAACGAGGTTCGAGAGGGAGGCCATGGAAGCTATGAGGCTGAGGGAGGGTGATGTTAGTGTAGGTTTTTTTAATATTATTTTTCCGACACATTATTAAGCATACCTTAGGTTATAGGAGACATGGTTTATGTGAGGACACGAGGTGTGATCCATCAATTACATGTGTCACTCTCACCCACACATGGGTGGTTGACTCTCAC
>CM021103.1:397877913-397983535 GCA_007115665.2 Sequoiadendron giganteum
CTTCTTCTCTCTTGGGGGGAGTTTTATCCTACAGGTTTTCTCTTTCTCATCTTTTGAGAGTTTTCATCATTGTACATGGGTACCTAGCATGGCCTTGTAGCCAAGACCCATCTTTGTATTGTTTCATCCTTTCACCCACCTAAGCTATGCTTAAGGGGGGGTTTTAGTGTAGGTTTTTTTTAATATTATTTTTCCTACACATTATTAAGCATACCTTAGGTTATAGGAGACATGGTTTATGTGAGGACACGAGGTGTGATCCATCAATTACATGTGTCGCTCTCACCCACACATGGGTGGTTGAGTCTCACACCCTCTTTTGGTATTTTATGCCACCTCACAAAACCTCTCTCTTGTCTCCTTCTAAGTAGTTTATGCCACAGGTTTGGCATTTTCAAAGTAGGCATAACTCCCACCTAATTTTTTTATTTGGGAGTTAATGCCCCTCTTGGAATTATATGCCCATATTCTACTATATATTCAACAATCACCTCTCCCTCTAATGAAGTCCAGATGAGCTCATATCAGCTCAATCAATTCAAGGGAGTCTTGATGTATATTGTATCATTTCAAGTGTGATAATATCACCATTCTATTATTGCACCATATTCCAACATTTCATCCTCTTGCTACTCTCATGTGGAAGGTCAATCTTGGTTTTGCAAGTGATCCTGGGTGCTCGAGTTCATCAACAACTCTTACAGGGGAGAGATGGTGATGATGGAGGCAAGGGTGGAGGGGGTGATGATGGAGGAGATGGAGGTGGAGGGCTTCGATTTCAAGGGAGAGCTAGGAAATCTATCCTTGTCATCCCACAAGTATTATCAACAATCACAAAGGAGGAGAGAGAGAGAGGAGGAGCCACAACAAGAGGAGGAGGATGTGTAGATCAATGAAATTGAGCTACATGATGTGCTAGTTAGGGAGGCATTATAGGATGTCCCTATTCAGAAGGGGAGGTAAAAAATTTCCCAAATCCATTATAGGTGAAAATTGCCACATTAGTCACAAGTAGCAAGGTTGCAAGCATAGGTGGAAGGCTTACAAGGAAAAATGACATAACTGACCATTAAGAGAGACATGGCAATGATTAGAGTGAAATAGGTAGAGCAGAGGTCAGTGAGAATTGAGACAATCAGTGGGCTAACTATAGACCTATCATGATGACTATATAAGGTAGGTCAGGAGACTCGATATTATAGAGAGTTGCACAAGGATGTAGTGCCACCACCACAGTGAGCACCTAGTTACACGCAGAGTATATCATAGAGTTGATCCCACTTGAGGAGTACGGTCAACACTTGTGGATTAGAGGTTGTAGGAGGCCACTGTAGCCACCACCCAAGGCACAAACAAGGGAGACCGAGATAAGACCTTCTAGAGGTTTACAAGAGGGACCCTCACATGAGAGACAACCACCTTCAGAGGATAGGGGAATTATTGGTTAGCCCAATTTTGTATAATTGTATTAGATACCGATGTATGTCTTGATTGAGCCTACGAGCTCCATTCTTGATAAACATTTTGATATTGTGTTGACACTGTATTTTTGGATATATATATATGAGATGCATTATTTTGGTGGTGACTATATATGATGTCTTGTGAGTTCTATATGCATGTTCCTATGATACATATGTTATGATTCATGATATGCTTATGATGGTTTTTATTTGATGTGATGATGCCTACATGATGAGATTCTTTAGGATATGTGTTGTGTATGTATGTGATGTTTAATATGGATGCATTTGGTTTGGTTTTTGTTTTTATATGATATGGATATGCATATGATTATGATGTTATTTATGGATGCCTAATATGTTATGGATGATGGCATTGACATGTGTGTGGATGCAGGATGATATGATGTACTATAGTAGGATGTGATTATGATAGCTATGTTGATGACCTAATTTGTATGTAGGATTGACCAATGACCTATCTAATATGAATGTAAATGCAGGATAACATGTTTTTGTGTTTCACAAAACAACATTAGAATGTAGGGTGGACCAAAATAATAAGTTAATGGGAAGGGATAATAATTATTAGGATGAATTTATTGATTATCCAATTGAATGAGTTTAGATAGAATTAATATTAGTTATAAGAATAGGTTAGTAAGAAGGGAAGAACGATTGGTGAGAAGGGAGGAATAGTTAGTGAGATAAATGAATGTAGAAAGGTTAGTGAGAATGGAACGGTTAGAAAGGGAGTGATGAATAAGTCATAGTGAGCCTTGATAAGTGCACATATATAATCTTTGAGCATTTTTTATTTTGCAAGGAGATGACATACATCAAGGTATAGAAAAACCATGGTGTGAAATGTGATCCCTTTGCATAATTAAACACATTGAAAAAAAGGGATACCATGTCTCATACTAGGAACTTAATTTCCCCCAACCATATTGTCAAGACAAACTGCAAAAAAAATCAAACATAAACATCATGATCCATCCTTGATACTCTATAACTTGTGGATATCCTTGAGTAGAATAGGAACATGATACAACATTAATCAGAGAAACGATAAGACACTCTAGACCAAGTGAGTCAACAACCATTTAAATCTTCTTTCCAAAGACGAAAAAATAGAAAAGAGAGTGTCTAGTTTCAAGAATGAAGCACCTTGTATAAGACACTTGGTCTGGTTTCAATGAATGCAAAAACTTGTATAAGACAAAACACCATAGACAAAGATAAATGATGAAGACGGGCAATTGATCAGGTAGGTATAAAGACTATCTTGATAGTTTGTTTGTTATCCCATGATTCGTTAAGCTCAATGTTTCTTTTTTGTGTTTTATTTATGTCCAGTCAAAGTGTCAATTTAGCAAAAGGAAATTTATTATGGGAAGTGATTGTGATGGTATTTTATTGTGAAAGATGGATAATGGGATATTATAAGATTTATTATGGGTTATGGATAACTTATTATGGATGGAGGATAATAAGTGATATGAGATATGAATTTTTTATTATGGAAAATGAGTCGGTGGATGATCACCATAGGGATACGAGTGACCCAAGGGGATCCTCCATTATTTTTACAAGTGTTCCATCTGAAAAACCTAGATCTAGGACTTGCCCCTAGCTAGGCATACGACCAAATACAAACAAGCATGGGATAAACCTATATATCTTATTAGAGATGGGGAACAAAAAGTGAGTGATACCAAATGTGAACCAATTTCAGGCCATAAGAGGGATAACCAATTTTATTATGAGTGTATATGAAATGGAAGGACTATTTATTATGAAGGCAGATGGAGAGTGAAAAACCAAATAGAATGATGGTAGATGGATGAGTATTAGCTTACTACACATGGCACTTATTTTCCATGTTTTTACCATGGTACTTACCCAAAGCGGTATCAAAGTGGTTTTCACTAGAGGGCAAATTATTTCTCTTTAATTTTTTTTTCAATTTTTCAAAAAAAAAAATAAATTTTTGATGTCACACAAGATGCTCATTTGCTAAGTTTTCATCAAGGTGACCATTTTTTACTTTTTTTGTATGTTTTGAATTTTTCATTTCTTTTTGTATTTTTGAGGGATTTTCAAGAATCAAGTATATAATCTTTAAAGGTGCATGTTATCGATAGGCTCTAGAAGTGGTTCACCTTCGGGAGTGGCAAGTTGGTAAGCACTAGATCTATATGCAATAGTGATTATATAATAACCCAAACAATTAGGCTCGAACTTGCCTTGCTTTTCTCTGTCCAAGTTGTTCCTCTGATTTAAAAAAAAAAGATATCCAATATCAAAATTCTTGATCCAAACTTTCTTGTTATAGCTACAACAAAGACGAATTTGGTATGCTTGGAGATGGACTAGTGCCGTTTGACATTGGTCATCTAATAGTTCGAGCTCATGCAACTTAGATATTCTATATTCTTTATTGTCAATGAAGCGCTACAAGGAAACTCTTAGTGATGGTAACTTGACCTTAATAAGGAGAATAGCTTCAAATCCATAAACTAGGGAGAACAAAGTGGAATTGATAGGAGTATGAATGATTGTATGGTAGGCCCATAAAGATGGATTAAGCCGAGGGTGCTAGTTATGACCAACATCATTGACAATCATTTTTAGGATTTTGAGTATAGTTTTATTCGATGCCTTGACTTATCCATTAACTTGTGGGTAATATGGGGTGGAAAAGTGATGTTGGATATGGAGTTTGTCACATAGCTTATGGATATCTTGGTTTTAAAAGGGTGGCAATTATTAGTGATGATGAAAAGTGGAACAACATATTGACATATGATGTAATTAAGGATGAAATTTTCTACTTATTTTCTAGTGATATAGGTCATAAGGATGGAGTCAATCCATTTTTTGAATTATCCAGTTACAATGAGAATGAATTTATGGCCATTTACTGAAGTGGGATTGCTCTTCCCTACGAAGTCGAGTCCCCACTAAGAGAAAGGCCACGAGAATGTGAGAGGATGAAGTTCATGTGCTAATGCATGAACCAAATCTGCATGAATCTGACACTGACGACATGTCTTGACAAATCAATATGCATACCTTTCCAATGTATGTCAATAATATCCAGTCCTGATGAGATTCTTGGCTAAGGCTAGACCATTGGAATGAGCTCCACATATACCATCATGTACTTTGTGTAAAGTTTTTTACGCTTCTTCGAAGTCAAGACACCTAAGAAGAGTGTTATCCAGACCATGATGGTAAAGAGTGTCACCGATGATAACGTATCGAGAGGCTTGACGTATGAAGGTTTTTCATTCCAAGTGCTAGACAAGTCCAAAGGAAGGGTTTGGTCATGAAGGTATTGGTATTTCATTATACCAAGGGGAATTAGGACCAACAATTTCACACACGAGTTTAGATTTAGGAATATCGAAAGTGGTGATCAATAGCTACTCCACTAAGAACTCAGATTGATGTATATCTTGTGGCCATATTCTTTAGGGAAACTACTTGCTCTTGGTTTGTAATTAGGAATTCAAAATGTAATAGGATTTTTTGGGTTGTCCACCATCTCTTCTGCCATGATGTCAAGATGTCTTATGGGGATTCTCCCAAGGTTTGGAACAACTGCTGGTGTGAGGGGTATTTTTATGTCATTGATTCTCTCAGCTTGTTCCTCTTATGGCAATAGTTCCTCGCTTGTGCTAGTATCTTCAAATTTCTCTTGATTCTAGTTTGAGGGGAGAAATTTTCCCAAAGCATCTCTTTGTTGCCACATGTAATAGTAACTTTAACTTTAAAGAGCTTTTCTTGCACATTGTTAGTAATTAGTTCAGGGTTGATTGTAAATTATACTGATCCTAATTGTTGTAAATGAGAATTCCTAATTTGTGAAAGTAATATAAATAAACTAAAATATGTTTAAGAATTTTGAACTTTAGCACCATTCTTGGCAATGGCATGAAAAAATGTAGTGTTCCCTATATGTTAATAAATTGATGTAGATAATGCATACATAGAGTGTTGAAAGTATGGATGTGTTTGGTGGTGTTGTCATTAATATTGTCATTGATGTCAACACAATTCAAAGTGATTTTAGATGGTACATGAATAGTTGAGATACTATAGAAGTGTTGAGAGTACATGGAGCTATCTTTATGAAGTTTTAGTTGTGTTGATGCCAAGTACTTTTGAGAAAATTAATAAATAATGAAGACTGTGTAGTGTGTGTGTTCTGAGTGTGCTCTAGTAATGTGTTATGCATTTCTTTTGTGTTGATCCTATGCCTATGCGGATCTATGGTATTGTTTATGAGCTTCAATGGATAATATATCCTAAGTTTTAGCTTCTAGATCAATGGAGAGTGAAATATGTGTTCACCAATGTGTGAATTGGTTTGGCAGAACTGCTTATCTATGGACTAGGAGAGATGTCTCTGCTCTACAGTCTTCTGGATTTTTGTTTCAGATCTTGCGGATCTAGAAGAAGGTTAATTTTGATGTTCTCTATGTTCTAGAAAACGTGGTTATGGTTTGGTGCTCCAGAAGGCTTGTTCCAGAGCTACGATGTGTTTTTGCTCAGTCTGATTGGACTATTGAAGAGTGTTATGTGAATGAAGATTGTTGCAGTTGTTGCAAATGTACCTGAGGGTTTCTAAGAGATGTTCAAGTGTCTGGTGAAGTGTGTTGGGTGTTCCACGTGTGATCATCTTGTTGTGGATGCACGTACTTCAAAGTTCATTGGTGTTTTCATTAGGTTTGGCTGACCTGGTGTTTACACAAAACATGGATATTTGCACCGATTTAAGGAAGCATGTGATTGATCCAAGATGTTGATTGGGTCCTAATTAAATATGTAATTGGTCCTCTCTTATTCTTATCCACTGCGGGAATGTTGAGTAGGCGACCTAATTTGAATTTGTAAAAGGAAGATATGTAGCCATCCTTGGAGAAAGTTTCTAGGGTTGAAGATGGTATAAAAGCAAGTCAAGATGTTGTGAATTGCAAGAAGAAGTGTGAAGTGTGCGAACAAGTGCAAAAAACAAAGTGCGTAAGAGAGAATCAAAGCAATAGTATTTTGATGTGTTAGATTCTTGAAAGCAGTGAGTTGATGGTGTCTACAATCATTTGATCAAGCTACGAATGTGTGGAACCTATTGTGGTGGATCTTTATTTATCTTTTTGTCTATAGGAAGTGAGCCTCCTTCTGGACAACGAGTCCTATCTGTAGATAGTGAGTCCTATCTGTAGACAGTGAGCCTTTGTATCTAGACAGTGAGTCCTTTCTAAGCAGTGAGCCTTTGTATCTGGTATTGCATTACTACTATATTGTGAGTTAATCCTCACCATGGTTTTTCCCTCATTAGTTTTTCCATGTAAATTTGGTGTCTCTAGTGTTTGTTTTCTATTATATGCATTTCGTGTTTATACTTAATAACAAATTAAGTTAAAGTGGAATTGATTAAGATTAGAAGTAAAGTAATTTGGTACAACTGATTCACCCCCCCTCCTAGTTGTCTTGTGCATTTCAACATACAACTTAACCAACCAATAAATCCCTTATTAATAAATTCATTATCTTAGAGGTGTTTCATTTAAATTTTCAACTAGGGAATCATAATATTGAGATGATGTTGGCACTACATGTGTAGCTTAGAAGAATCCTAAAACACCCTAATCAATTGCATATAAAAAATTAACAGAAGAAATTCTTAATTGAAAACAACTTAACTGGAATAATTCTATCTAAAAACAAATTCAACGAAATATATTTGGATAAACAACAATTACTATAGGTAACCATAATAACTGATATGGGTAATTAATTCTATAAAAACATTAACTTGATGACTCGACTATGCTACAACTTACTATATTAATAATTAATTATTCATTCAACATCTCAACAAAATATCAATCAAGAAAATCCTATTTAGAAATTTTTTCTACTACAAGTAATAATCTAAACTACTATAGATATTGTAAACCTCGAGTGCCCTTGCTTGAGTTTTTGCAATCCCACAAACTCCTTCAAGTCCTAACTCAAAGATTCATGAAAATGCATTATTCTTTATTATAAATTGAACACACAAAAATTAAGAACTTGGTATCTGGTCAACAACAGTTATATTCAGATCTATTTCATTCAAAAAATCTAGCTAGCTATGGTGTCTCACAAGATATGATATATACAAGATCCTTGAGAGTTCTATTATTCTTGGACTGAAAACGAACTGTAAGCAATTGTCAACTCTCCCAAAAACATAGGAAGAAGACTAGGTATTTTTTCAATAGTAATGAAAATCTAGTGGAGTTGAGAGTGTTAGAATCACATCAAGACTCTACATCTTTAAATAAGATGGTTATAATTGAAAATGTGTAACATGGAAAAACTTATTGTAAGCCATGACCATTGTTATGAAAAATATATTCTTTCCTCAAAAACCTAATAATAATGTAAAGTAAAAAAGATGGAATAATTCATAAGAAAATTATGTTCACAATCTCCAGCTACTACCTCCATTAGCTTCAAGAAACTACATGTGATATAGGTGATCACCTTCTCTAGCTATGACAAATAGATGTCCTTTTTCTATGGGTTGACAATACCTTTTTTGTGGGTTGAAAGATCCTTTTCTACAGGGGTTAGTTTATTCCAAAGGAATCTTTCATCATTAATAACTATAATCAATCATACAAATCCATTAGATTCCATAGCCATTGAAAAATTCACACAACCATTTACTAATATAATATATCATCTTCAATGCTTTAAATACATAAAATATATGAAAAAGGTTTGGGAATGTCTTTGAAACATATCAAAAATATGATAAAAATTATGCAACTAGAACAAGGAAAACACACCATTTCTAAGGCTCATCACCTTCACCAAATAATCTTAAGTAGCTTCGTAGTATCTAAGGAAAACTACAATCAATCAGGTGGTCCATAGCTCAACTAATAGATAAATGTCATCTCATTTTCTTATCTCCTTCATAAAGATGCCACATTCAAATGGGATGAGAAGTGTCAACAAGATTTCCAACAACTAAAAGGTTACCTTGCTTCACCATTAGTATTGATTCCTTTGATTCAAAGCAAGCCATTGATTTTATACATTTTAGTTATAACAACAACATTAGAAGCTCTCTTAGCACAACATGGATGCTAGAAAAGAGGGAGCACTCTACTACATCAGTAGAACATTAGTAGAATTTGAGCTTAATTACACACTAATTGAGTGAGAATTTCTAGATGTTGTCTTCACATCATAAAATCTCCAACACTACATGCTTAATCACCAAACTAAGATCATCTTAAAAGTTGATCCATTGAAGTACATATTGTCAAAGTTAACACTCACCGGTGGCATTACTGAATGGGTAATGATATCAAGTGAGTTAAAGACATAGAATATGTAGAATGAAAGACAATCAAAGGAAAAGTCATTACAGACCAACTAGTAGAGGTACATCTATATGATGATAATCCTCTTATATCAAACTTTCTAGATGAAACAATTTTCGCTATCACCCCAATAAATCAATAGAAATTGTACTTTGATGGGTCCCACACCCAACATGGTTTAAGGGAAGGATTCTTATGCATCACTCCTCAAGGTGATTGTATTCCTCAAGCATATCAGTTAGCATTTCCATATACCAACAATATTTTCAAATATGAAGCACTCATTATAGGAATTATAGTGACAATCTAGTGGCACATCAAAGAGCTACAAGTCTATGGGGATTCACAACTATTTATTATACAAGTTAATGATGAGTAACAAATAAAAGATGATAAGTTGCTGCCATATACGATAATGGTCAATAGTTTAAAGAAATATTTTTCCAATATCTCCTTTGAGAAAATATTGAGATTGAAAAATAAATTTGCAGATGCTATTACAACTATTGGATCTCTTCTAGATGTCTAACAACAATCAAAGATGTGAATTTCTAGTGGAATAACTTTTGGTTCCTACTTTTGATGTCCTAGAGTCAAAATTCGTGTGTGAAATTGTTGGTCCTAATTCCCCATGGTATCATGATATTTATGATTACCTTTATAATAATACCATTCCACCCAACCTAACTAGTAATCAAAAGAAAACCTTCATCCACCGCTCATCCTGATTCACCATCCTTGGTGATATGATATACCCAAAGAGTCTTGATGGTACATTACTTAGATGTTTAAACTCGAAAGAAGTTGAAACCATCTTACATGAGGTCTATGAAGGTGTTTGTGGGTCCCATTCTAGTGGTCCTACTCTTTCCAAGAAGTTATTGAGAACATGATACTATTAGCCTACTATGGATTAAGAAGCACATCAGTTTGTAAAGAAATTCCTTTAGTGCCAACAACATGGAGATCTAATTCACACACTAGCTCAAGAGTTGCAATCGATTACCACTCCTTGGCCCTTTTCACAATGGGGACTCGAACTCATAGGAAAAATTACCCCCACCTTATCTAATGGCCACAAGTTCATCATCACTACCACTAAATACTTAATGAAGTGGATAGAAGTCATTCCATTGACCTACATCACCAGTAAATAAATAGTGAAGTTTATCCTTAAAACTACTAATTTTTTGATATGTTCTCCACACCATTATCACAAACAATGGTACACCTTTCAAAAACTAAAGTGTCTGTAGTCTTTGCACACAATTCCAATACATCACTTTTTCCACTCCATATTACCCCACAAAGCAATGGTCAAGCTAAGGAGTCTAATAAACCATAATTAAAATCCTAAAGAAGACAATCAATGATGTTGGTCATGATTGGCACCTTTAATTCAACCTTACCTAATGGGTTTACTGTACTAGCATCCAAACAACTATGTGTGCTACACCATATTCAATAATCTCTGGTACCAAAACAATTTTTCCTATCGAGGTTGAAAGTTCCCCTCTTTAAGTGTATCCTTGCAACATCTTATCGACCATGAAGAGTACTAAGTATCCAAACTATATGAGTTAGAGTTTCTAGACGAAAGATTTCTCAATGCATTTAATCATTTTCAAGCCTATTAAAATAATCTTTGTCATAGTTACAACAAAAGGATCAAGACCTCAAATTTTGAAGTACATGATCTAGCCCAAAGAAAAAAATAAAATAGCAAGACTAAAGCAATAAAGGAAATTTTGAGCCTAATTGGTTGGGACCATTTATCGTCACAACGAGCTATGGGTAAGGAGTCTACCAACTTGCAACACTTGAAGGTGAGCCTCTACAAGATCCCATCAACAACAACCACCTCAATAAATTTCATGCTTAACTGTGGGGGCATTCCAATGTAAAAATAAAAAAGTAAAGAGAAATAATCCGTCTAATGATAAAAATCACTTCGTTGGTGCCTTGGGAAAGTACCACATGGTGAAAACCTATTTATAGGCACAATGTGTAGTGAAATCCAATAAAATAAAAAAATGAGAAAAATAAAGATAAAAACTATCTAATGATGAAAACCACTTTGGTGGCGCTTTGGACAAGTACAATGGTGAAAACCTATTTATAGGTGTTATGTGTAGTAAGCATCATCTAACATCTATTAGGTTCTTATCCATTCCATTCATAATAAAGTCAACATTTGGTGTAAATGAGCTACCTTCTCATTGTCCAAGCCATACTTCACACAAATTTATAGATTCACAAATTACGAAGTTCCATTCAAATTGACAATTGCATTTGCAAATTTTAAATAATTAAACATTATTTAGAATGAGGAAATAAATCTAGTTATCCCCAATCCATAAACAATTCACAAGCTCATACAATTTAAAAATTCAAATGAAATAATATCAAAGTCGAAGACTATTCTGTTTGTATTGAACTCTTAATTCATAGGTTAAAGACACTTAATTAGTTTAATAAAATTTAATCTACATACATTGAACTGGTTTATCAACTTTTCTTGCCTCCAATATGCACATTTCCATTCTCATCACATTATATTCTTCCTCTATTCATGCCCAATCCTCTCTGCTACGTGCTTATTTCCTTTGTTTCAGTGAGATGCCAATCTTCCTCTCACTATTTTGCACCATACTCTCACTTCCCGTTGCATTCTCTCCTTGTACAACCTACTATTCAGCCTCCTTTTAAAGGTTATTTTGCCTCCCTTTAAGCTACGACCCTTATTCACTCTTTCCTGTCTTGTGCGCCACTCCCAAACTACTATATTTGGCGCCCCTTCTTTCTTTCTTCAAGCTTTTCAAAAAAAAGATTATTTCCCATATGGGCGCAACCTTTCAACTGTTTGTTTATGCAAACTTCAATCCTCAAGTTTTAAACCATCCTCACGTAGGCCTTTCACTCTTCCCTTCAGATCGACTATGTTACGTGTGTTTTATTGTATTTCATTTTTTAAACTATCATATGAGAAAAATGACATAAAATTCTAATCTGAAGTCTCTGGTTTTTAATTTCTAAATATCTATGCAGCCCCTCTTTCCTCTATGTTGCATGCCACCTTTTTCTCTCTATACCTGCAATATATGTTTTGTTTTGATTTTTTTTACCTCCTTTCAGGCTGTGACACTTAGCCTTCCTTTCTCTTTGCCTTTTCATTTGATTTCCATAAGGTTGTGTGGGTTTTTCTTGTCTATGTGATGAACAATAATTTTTTTAATTATTTCATTTTTGTCAAACAGTTTTTGGTGCTCCCTTGGTAATCAACCACTTGATGGATAACATTTCTTTGAATCATCTTGTCAAATGGTTCACCTTCTGTCCTCTCACTTTTTTGATATTAATTAAAAAATGATTAAATTTTAGTTTTTTCACAAATGTAAATTGAATTTAACAGTTGTTACAATGTCAAAAGAAAATTGTAAATTGTAACATATATCAAACATGATATTTTGTCAAATGAAATGACAATAATGTCATTTGATTGCTTCACTGCCGTCTGCAAGCACAAAATACACCCTCAAGCTAGATGCTCTTGCATCAACATCCCATCTAAATCCATCCACTTATCATATTTTCGCTTATCCACCTAGCATGGCTTGGTAATTTACTAGTGTTTAGCATTATTCATCCCACCTAATATCATAATAAAATTGGTCCACTCAGTTCATAATAAATAATCCTATACCTAACTGAGGGCATTTCTTAGACCTAGTCATCATATTGGATCCTTGCTATTGCCTTAAACTAAAAAATCCAAAAACATTAAATATTCTAAAAAATCACAAACAAAAGAAAATTACGCAGTAGTCGAAACATAGCGCATTCATGAGAAATTGCAAGACAAGATCACTGGTGAATCAACCTACTACCTACATACTTATTTCCTAGTCATTAAATTCATCATCCCAATATATGCCTTAATGGATACATTTCCTACAATAGGCATAATCCATGATAACAATTACACTCTCTTTGACAAGAGATATGATGGTTATTGATATGTTTTGTCAATTGATCTTTTTCTTATGATTTATCTTTTTGTCCCCTTTCAATGCTTACTCAAAGCCACATTGATATTTCAATATCTTGGTGTGTCTAAAGAAGCATAGAATGGAGCATGGTCATTTCTTTCATATGTTTCATTTGTGGGATGTTCATATAATATGATAATGGCGAATACTTGTCTTGTGTGTGTTGAGGTAACTTTTAACATAACAAATGTCCTTTGCATATAATGCCATTCATACCTTTTGTGCACTAGGAATATCATGCTCTAAGTCTCATTCTCACACACATTCAAATAAGGTTTATGTATGTTTGGTATGAATAAAGATAATCTTATTTGTTTATAGAGTCAAAATTCATGCAAGGGATATAACATCACCCTGGTTCTTCATATTTTGGTGCATAGTATCCATTTTCTATATCGAAATAAGGATTTATCTTTATATTTTTTACCATAACCAAAAGCAAAAGAAAAATCACCTTTCCATCCCATATCCCTCATCCACCCTATTACCTACTTATAGCTTTCACTATTTGATATTTGATCAATAAAAATCATTCATTATTTCATAATCCTACATTCTATCTCATTTTTTCTTTCATACCAACTCATTTTCATCCCAATATCAAAATTTTCACCCCTAGCAAGTGATCTTCATTTTCTTCATTCCATACATCCTCATCCCCTGATTTTCTTCCATCCAAATCTAGTTTTTCATCACCAATCCACCAATCCTACCTTGTTTTCCTATCATGAGTTCGATCATAAAATTATCTGTCCTAGTTGATCTCTCGAGGGGACAACCAACCTCCATCCCTTGGTCCACTAAGGCACATTAGGGCACAACATTAACTAAAAATTTCACACCAACATGTCTTTGAAACAACACAACACACACATTGTCTCAAAGAGGGGCAAAACAAATACACCTAAAAATGACTAATGCATTTCATCTAAATTGTCATAACTTCTTGTCACCATCTCTTATCAACCCATTCATCACTATTAATTAATTAAATTTTAATTATTTAATTAAGCTGACACATTATCCTCTTTAGTTAAATATTTTTAATTGTTTAATTAATTCATCATTTCCTCTTATCCACACTAATTAAATAATTTAATTAATTTATCATTTTCTTCCAACCATTTTAATTAAATATTTTTAATTGTTTAATTATTTCTCAATTTTCCTTATTCACACAAATTAAACAATTTTTAATTATTTAATTATTTCTCAATTTTCTTTATTCACGTAAATTAAATAATTTTTAATTATTTAATTAAATTCTTAATTTCCTCTATTCACATTGGTTAAATAATTTTTAATTATTTGATTAGTTCATGCATTCCTCCCATCCACCATAATTAAATAATTTTAGTTATTATCTCCTTTAAAATCAAATAAATTATTTAATTTATGTAATTCAAATTTTCTATCTTTAAATTTTTCAAAAATAAATAAAATCAATTTTTCTTTATTTTCTAAATATATTTTCATCTCATGCACATGAATTAAATATATTTTTTTATATCTCCTAATTTAGTGAATTGACTAAAAAGCAACCTTAGTTCACTCTCACTCACTCTCACTCTCACTTCACTCACCTATGCAAGCGGTCATCTCATACATGCAACCACTTAACTCCACATCTTCGCCCTTCATCTTGACACATGCCACTTGCACATTCATCATGATCTCTCAACTAATCTCATTTGTTGATCTCTCCAAGCATCCCACACTGTTGCTTAGGTATCTGTGAAAGCTATAAAACACCCATCATTTAGCCATTCAATCCCTCCACAAATCTTGAAATCTCTACAAATTTTGAGAAATTGATCCATCTTTACACCCATTTTGCAAATTAAGGTTATGCTTTAAGCTAAGAGCAATCCACATACCATCATTTACAACATTTTATTATCTACAATGGAGTAAGGTTAGGCATGTTTGTGGAGGTAAAATAATTTGATTTGATTTACTTTTATGTTTTGTGCACATGCTCGCATTCATGTGGTCATTTATTATTGAATGGGGTCTTTTATTAATACTTCCTTACTTTTAGATTTGATAACATGATTTAGGTTTCACAGTTAGCTCATGACTTTTTAGACATTGTGACCTTTCTTTTTCTATCTACATTATTTGGATTAATGTTTTCTTGAAGATATTGTAGTTTTCTTGGGTTAAAATAATTTTTGCATTTGTTGAAGGTTGGTGAGTGGGTTGTTCTTGTATCATATACTCATTTATTTTTAGCCAAGATAACAAAAGACATACTAGATTATGGTTTGATTTTAAATCACCAAGGGGATCTTCAATCACAACCTCTATTATCTTATCAATCAAGCTTTGTGAACAAATAACATAATCAACAACACTTGCTCCATTGTAGATCTTACATGTATGATTTTTGGACCTCTTACATATGCTCATACCATTGCAAATAATCAAATAAAAGTACCACATAAAACAAGTAATTCTTCACCAAAATGGTTGATATCACCATTATATCTATTGACCACCTTGACCATTGGTGATATTCCTCTTCAGTAAGCCATAGAGAATTGTTATCCTCTTTGTTACATAAGATTCTAGTTTGTTCATTAGATGTCCTCACATTGAAGTTACCAAATAAAAGAACTTCCTTTTGTTGTGAGAAAATGAAATATATTTTTTTCAGTGCTACAATAGGGTCCTTACAATCTAACCCATTTTTTTGTAGATTTTGATACTTGAAGGGTAAAATAACATGCTGCAATTCTTATTTGCATGTTATTTAAAAAAATTGAAACTAGATATATTGCTTATTTGGGTCTTTTTTCCCCAATCGAATGTTTCTTCCCCATGTTTCTTTTATTAAGACCATTATGCCATTGCACCCCTTGCCATTTCCAACCACATTGTTCTAATTTGTAAATTTCGTGTATCCTTCAAAAGTAGGTGTCTTGCACCCATTGTGCTCATGAGTTTTTATGAGACATATTGTCTCTTCCATTAATGACAGACCCTAACCTAGGTCCCCTTCTCCATGGGTAACCTCCACAATTCTAACACACCAGTTTTAAGTGCTCGTGAGGGGGCCTTGCTATTTGCCTTGGGGCCAAATGCTTACATACAAATTTTCACCTTTTCCCCCTATTCTTACTTTGTGACACTTTATGCTATCATCATTATCTTTGCTACTCTCATGTTGTGTTGACATGTTATGAGACAATAAATTGGTGATGATGACTTTTCCATTGTGCAACCACACGCTTTTAACTTTGTCCCTCATTACTCTTACTTCGACCAATTCAACTCTTCTCGCCTCTTCTTTCATTGAAGTTAGATCTTCATCTAAAAGAAAATGTGAGCCCTTCAAAAACCTCTTTTTTCTTTGACACTGATATTTGTCTTTTATACTCATCAAGATAACTTTGATAGACCTAATACTCTCTTCACTTAATTTTCCAACCTTGGCAGATTTGTCCCCTCGAAGACTTGTCCCCTAAAAATAAACTTGTAAGATTGAAGGTACTTTCCATGTTTGAACGTTGACAATTAATTAGAGATTCTGTAGTATAAGGTTTTTGCAGTTTTTTAAATAATTTCATAATTTAAAAAAATAAAAATTTTAAGGTCTTGAAGACCCAAGATAGCATATGGGACGACACTGCTATTAGGCACTCTCCAATTGAAGCAAAATGGATATCTAAAGAAAATTGATCGGCGACGAAGGTTATTGGAGATGGTGATGAAAAAGAAACAAATTGTATTGGGGTTCTGGTAATTGGTCGAGTGATTTGATGAAGCAGAAGCTGTGTGTGTGAATTGATAGGCCAGGTACAACTTCAACTCATCCTTGGCAGCTGCATTGTACATTCATAAGTTTTGTTTTATTTTGTTTCTCGTAGAGGAAACTATTTTTATTGCACTCGAGCTGGAAAGTTGAAAGGGAGGAGGAAAAGAGAAGCCAGCCATTTTAGAAAAACCGGGGGAAACTAGTAGGAAAGAAACAAATTGTATTGGGGTTCTGGTAATTGGTCGAGTGATTTGATGAAGCAGAAGCTGTGTGTGTGAATTGATAGGCCAGGTACAACTTCAACTCATCCTTGGCAGCTGCATTGTACATTCATGAGTTTTGTTTTATTTTGTTTCTCGTAGAGGAAACTATTTTTATTGCACTCGAGGTGGAAAGTTGAAAGGGAGGAGGAAAAGAGAAGCCAGCCATTTTAGAAAAACCGGGGGAAACTAGTAGGGATCCAGTAGCTCGATCTACCTATTATACCCCTCAAATTTTGTCCTCAAATTTGCATTGAAATTTATATTATATTTTTTGCATTTTGTACCGAACTTTTAAAAGTACATATACTAAGAAATGCCCAAATCCTAATCATGGAGCTCATGGCTCACCAGCACCCGGTTCTCTCGAGCAGCCACAACCTCATTAAATTCAGGGCCAACGAGGATTGCGATCTGGATTAAGTCTCATTTTTCAACATATGATTACCGTCAAGGCAAGAAATTTCATTGGATGGAATTGGAGGAGAGTACTTTTCCCGCTTGCAAGCAAGCTTTATACTTGGGTATTATAGAAGAAGAAGATGAATGAAAAATACAAGAATGATTCAAAAGAGCCTTAACTCAGCCTTTTAAATTCCCATTTGGAGCACTGGTGCACTGTTGAAAAGGAAACCTTGTGTTAATTATTGGTCTGATAGTTTATAGAGGTCTACGATGTGTTTTAAGTTTTATATGAAAAGTGTGTATGATCAACTTAGAATTGTTGAAAAAGATCTGCTAAAACAATAGTACAAACTTTACATTGTACAAGCAAACTGAACATGTGAACGAGGGAAAGAGAAAATATTGAAAACATAAATAGGAGCTCTCTCACTTATACTTCTACAAGCATAACATGTACGTGAATAGAAAAATCTGAAATACAGCAAAGCAGGCACTTTTAAAACTAATTTTCATTTCAATACTTGCAGTGATGTCTAACATTGCCATGCACTAAGTCACAAGGTTTGAATTTGAGTTCGAATTCGACAACAATAAAATTTGGATGAAATTCGGCAAGGGTAAAAAATTCGGCATTAAATTCGCCTTATGTAAATTTCATTTTTTTAAATATAAGTAATATATCCACAATACTATCAAAATATAAACATAAAAATATTGACACATTTATAAAATATAAACCATAAACAAATTGTGTGCTTAAAATGATCCGTGAGCATGATTTATAACAAAAATAGGCCGAAAACCCTAAAAACTGTTTTTGAAAACCTTAAATAACACCTTTCCACAATATATTTTAATGAAAAACATGAGCTTTTTTTCTGTATGAATTTTTACCAAATTTTAACGAATTTTATGTAAATGTTTGAAATTCAGAAAAATTTGAATTTCTTGCTTGAAATTCGCCAAATGTTGTGTTATAGGCCATGTGCATTTATTGTCAAGCTGATAAGATTTCCATAGAGCTTGATAATTCTTCCATAACGACCTCTAAAATGCGCACCTTAAAACTTTTTCATACCTCAACAAGTTTAAGTAACTCAATGAATCCATGCTAAGTACGATGAACATCTTCAAGAGATGCTCCAATGGAATTCCATTACAAATCAATTACATTGATTACATTCATAGATTGTTTACCATGAGACAACAATATTAATATGTACAATAAGCTCATAGCACAATTGAATCCAATAATATATCCACCAAATAGTATACAAGGCAACATGGCCAAGTGCCCCACACATGCAATGGTGATTGATGCTCAATAACAAGTACAATATCCAGATATCCATGTAGCCATGTCCAAGAACTCCAACTCCATGGGTAGGTGCAAGAAGTTAGGTCCACAAAATGTTCAAAAAGTGGAAGTGTTTTTTTTTATTTTCAAAATTTTTCACAGTTGGATTGAAAATTTGAAGTCCTTACACTTGAATCATAAAAAAGTCCATAATATGAAATGCAATATTTTGAGTCTAGTTTTCAAATATGTAATTTATTCTAATACCCAGATGATACAAATTAATTTTTAATAGGTATGTATAAAAACCACTTTTTAAAAGTCACTTTTTTAGGATCATGCCATGCACGTGTACAAACACCATAATTTGATCTAAATAAAAAGTTTTTTTTTAATTACTTTTGGGAAAAGATGTGTATTATACTGAAGATTGATGAAGATATTTTTTAATAATGTTTTTTCAAATATAGTTTTTTTGTTAATTTTTATTCACCCTAATTGCTGTTTTTGAAAACCCTCGTGTACAACCACCATAATTTAAGCCAAACTAATCATTTTTTGATTTTTTTTTTCATTGTGTAAAGAATTGTGTATAGATTGATGTCACAATTCTTTTACAAGAAAGTTAAAAAATTAGAAATTATTAAAAAAATACAAAAACCTGACATTTCAAGTTTATGGACTAGTTTACTCATAAATTAATTAAAAAATAGAAAAAAAATCCAATCATAAAAGCAATTACATATTTGAATACTTGTAATGTCCCTTACCTGACTTTGCCCTAGAATTCGCTTGTTGATCAGGTTTAGGGTTTCTTCTTTTTCAAATGAATGTTCTCTTTGACTAAGTGATCTTGGATTGAAGTCTGCATTTAATATTTCCACATGTACATATATCTGTTAGCATTAATATCTAGATATCCAAATATAAATATAATCACAAATCACTAATAAAGACATATGAGGAGTGGCATGGGTAGAGCCGCCCAAAGCTATCCATCTAAGCCCAAGAGCACAAGCGTCCTATCAGGACAACCCACCCCTTGGCCCCGAGCGATATGAACGTCTCGGAGTGGCGTGTTTGGAGGAAACACTTGTACCTGCTTTCTCTACCTATGCCATCACCTCGAAAGACACTCAACCTATTGGGGGAAGCCAGCGGAGCTTATAAGGGGTTCCGAGCCTACCACCCCTCCATGGCCGCAGCAGATTGTTAAGTGGGACCCCCACCCCTCCATGGCCGCAGCGGATTGTTAAGTGGGGTTTTTAGGCACCACCTATCTCAGGCCCTTCCACCCTAGTAGGCTTACAAACACAGAGAAGACAATCTTTTAGCAATCAAATACATTTGCATTTATTATTAATTCTTTAAGTTAATATCAGCATCATTATCATCATGATAATACTAAATAAAGCATTACACCAATAATCAAATTAGAAATATCTATTTCTTATATTCAAATATGCTAAATATTATTGCTAAGTGGATACATCACCTGAGTTGCTATATCTCTCCATGTTTCCTTACTCGCTTCCTTCAACCTTGTACTAAATTGATCATAGGATGAGGAAAATTCATAAATATACATAATCTACTTATGTTTATATTAAAGAGTCATCATTACTTATAAGTATCATTATTGCATAATCATGTATATGTATTTATACATATATATATACTTTATATACATATATATAATTATTCTTTTACTTATATCCATTAGTATTCATATATATATATATTTATATAATTATTCTTTCCTTATTCATATATATTCTTTATTCATTGCATATTATTCATTATAAAATTTATCTATATCTATGCATATATACTTGCATGCCTATTAAATAATATATATATTAAATGGCTCTATATTCCAATGCGTAACAATAATTGTTGCTGCTGTTCTAAATTGCAAATCCTATTTCTCCATGTTTTTTCCCCCTTCTTTATTTCTCTTCCTTCTATTTATACCATTCAAGGTAGGTGACTCATGGGGGGAACGCATTGTTTGGTGAAAGAGGTGACTTTTCATAAAATACATCCTTTTGTTAGATTTAATGGCTGCCTTTATTATCACAATAATACCATTTTTTAAAATAATATATTATTACTATAATTGTGATATTTCAGATTTCTATTTATTTTATTATTTTATTTTGATATTTTATTGAACATATTTGAACATTAAAGTATAATAATAAAACAATTTGCTAATATCTTATTATTATTTTATTCTAATGTATTACAATCTTTGATGTGTAATGATTATAATATTTATTTATTATTATTTTTGATACTAAGTTATTTAATACTAGAATGTAATAACAATAATTTGCCTATATATTATTATTATATTTGTTATTTCATATTTTTTATATTTTTATATTGATATGATACACATTTATTTTATATTTAATATTAATATTGCTATTTATTTTATTTATTAATTGATTTATATTTTAACACTTGGTCTTTATGGTTTTGTTATTTCGGGGACATGACAATACTAGACATCGTCATCTATAACGCGTTTTAATTTCATAAAATAATTCTAAAAAAAAGTTGTCAGACATATTGCCAAAGTTTTTCTCTAGATGTTTTCATGACATTGTATTTGTAGGTCCAAGGCTAAGGGGTGGGTTTCCAAGCCTAAAACAAAAGCAAAGGCATGGGTTTCAATTTTTTCAAAAATTATGAAACATGTACCTGTTCTAAAATATAATATAATGAGAAACGAGTACTTGTTTTAAAACAAGTACACGTTTTGAAAAAAACGGGTACCCATTTTAAAATTTTTGGTTTGGGAGCTTGAGCATTAATGGGTACCATTTTTTATGAAATGAGTACCCATTTCTGTCAGGATTTTTTCTAGAAATGGAAGTTCCCCTATATGTGGAACTTTTAAGTTAATCTTGCCAACAAGTGGAACTTTTGAACTTTAGAATGCTAAAAAGTGGAAGTTTTGAACATGGCAAGCTATTAGGAAAACTCCACAACTTGGCTTGTAGTGGAGAAATCACCACTTGTTGCCAATTTGAAGGAATTTTTGAATGACTAACTCAAACTTTCAACTTATTTTAAATTTCTTCCATTTTATATTTTTGAACACTTTGTTAATTAACTTTGATAAACTTTCTTATTCTTATTGCCTTTCTTCCTTTTGAATTCCATTTTCATTTGATGAAGACTAAATTTGCTCTGATAACTTTTTGTGTTAGATTTAGGATAAAAAATGCAATAAGCAGAAAACACAACACATAGGATAATGAACACAAATTTTTTTATCCTGGGAAAACCCTCCCACTCGAGGGAGAAAAACCCAACAATTTATTCACTTATAAATTAGAATTAGAAGTGTAAAGATAGCACTCAGAATCAGGCCCTCGAAAGGGCGAATTTCATACAATAGATTTGCACTTGAATATAGTGCGAATTCCTTAGATACAAAATATCTGCTCTTCTCCTTGAAGCAAATCTGCTCCTCTTGATTGCGAATCTGCTGCTGAAGGAATTCAAATTGATTTGGATTGGATGATTGAACGAGGAAACTCTTCCTCCTATATATACATGTCTAGGTGATGCTCTCCTCTTGAGCTGACCTAGGACATTCAACATTTTGTTTATGATACATAGGCCAACTAGCCTTATTTATTTATTCGTTTGGAGATGATACATAGGCCGACTTGCCTTTGATGAGTTTTGCTTATGGAAATACCTCCTGCAACTATAAAACACTGACACTCCCTCTTAGCTAGGGAGGTATTCTCAAATATCCTCGTCATGGAGTCTCTCAACATGATGTCCACAATGGCTACACCCAATTGTGGAAAACACAGCTCAGTCTCAGAGATGTGATCTTGTACAAGGGTTTTCACCTCATATTTCTCAGTCTCAGAGAAATATACACTACAAGGGCTTTCACCTCATATTTCTCCGTCTCAGAGAAATATACACTACAAGGGCTTTCACCTCATATTTCTCTGTCTTAGAGGAAATATACAATACACGGGCTTTCACCTCATATTTCTCTGTCTTAGAGAAATATACACTACAAGGGTTTTCACCTCATATTTCTCCTCATATTTCTCTGTCTAAGAGAAATATACATTACAACAAAAGTTTATGATGCTGTGACTCTCCTGGGCCTCCAAGTACTTGCATCAATCTCCTGACCTTCTCGTCCAAGATTGCTTGCAATGCTTTCCTTAGAGGAACGGTTTCCAACACACACTTCCGACACTACTGACTTGCGAGAGTCCAGGACTTAGACCTCCTCGACCTCATCCCAGATCACCCTATTCTGAATAGGCTTGCGGTGCTACCAATGTCAAAACAAGGTTGACTGCCTTGTGCAATTCTGTTCTCTGCAGCTGAAGAGGCCTTCCAAAAACTTGACCTTGCAACACTGCAACACACTTAGCTGACACCTTCACTTCTTCTTAGTGAGTCACTTTAGTTCCTCGAGTCATAGGACACAAAACTCCCTCTCAATACAGAGATTACAAAAATCCTCTGGAAGTGAACTCCCCTCCATTGACTGATCTCAAAACTTTAATCCTTTTCTCAGACATGATCTCAACTCGTGCCTTGAATTCTCGGAATCTGACTCCCTCTGAATGGTAGGAGTGTAATCGAGGGATGAATCCATATCCATAGGAACCTCCTACTCCTCATTGACTAATCTCCAAGAATCATCACCTCAAATAATGAGGTCTTCAATATATCTTCAAATAATCCAATATCTTTTTGCTCCTCGATCCATCCTGCATTTTAAAGAGATTAATAATAGTTCATAAAATCAAATTACCCCTATACAAATGAAGCATGTAGTCATCTAGAAAATATCATTAGATAAAACAATTAAAGGAGTGATACATAATAGAACTTATCTTTGTTGATTCAGTTGCAGTCATTTTTCTCCTCTCGATAACCATATCTTGCTATAATTCCCTGCTTGACTCCATTTTTCATGGGAGTAGCACATTTTTCATTATACAGATTGATAACCTTATCTTCTACACAGAAGGAGGCAATAGGCCAAATTCTTCCAACAACATCATTTGCCACTTTACTAGCTTCCTCATAAACCACCTTTGCATTAGCAGTGAAACCTTGCATGAACTTCACTTGCACATAGCCTTCAAGACCTAGAAGAGGTAATAAGCCAGTATCAACAGTGCTAGCTGCCAGTTGGCTGTAAAAGATATGACGATCCCAACAATAATGGTTGCTATATTTCGAACAAAAAGTGATAATGCATCTCCCACCAGGCTACGCACAGTTGCAACATCTGTTGATAATCTTGCACTTATTGCACCACTTGAATTTTCATTGTCATCAACCCATCCAATCTCCTGGTGAATTAAGAGGTCATTGATTGAATACATTGCACTAGCCAGTGAACAATTAACCAGATCCGTATGGCATAACAACCGCCGCAATCAATGGCCTCTTCCTGCGACGTTTCTTGCCTAGTATATATACATAAAAAATCTTTAGATATCCATATCGACCACGTTACAGGAGATGAACATTGGGCCTGCTTACGGTTCAAAAGAAACTCGAACCATTGTGCTCCTATACTGATGTGCTAGCGATAAGATATGAGAACTATGATATACAATAAGTCTCAGATAGCATATAAATATTTATCGATGCAAGACTACACCAGCATAGGAGTCTGTTTTCCTGGCAACAGATGCCAACGCCAACAATGAATACAACAACATAAATGCCCAATATACAAATGTCGATATACCCAGTGCCAACTATACTATGATCACTTCTACTAGCGTAAGGTTCCCGCTTCTAATAATGTGTGATTTCCGTCAAACAGAACACCATCTTCCGGAGTCATACAACCAACATGTGTAACTGATAATAATGCCAACGATAATTTATAGAATCAAGAACATTAATATGTCTCGTATTCACTGGTTACTGGGCCGATGGTGATCACCACTTGGACGCCATACTGAAGAATGAATCGCATAGATAATGAAGTTTCAGCGAAATGTATATGTATTATGATGTCCAAACGATTCAAACAATGAATCTGGAATTCCTTGACAAGCTTGACTGCAATCGGCTGAGGCAACATCTACAATGTTCATTCTGAAACCACCTTCAATGATCTTCGTCAAACTATGCGCCTATGGATGTTCACAATACCAAAGGAATAACCCGCCAATATATGCATGAGAACAATGCTAAAACTGGAATATAAACAGAGTACTGTATTTCAAATAGCTTTGGAGTATTTGTTCGATCCTCCTTTAATGGTGGCACTTTTCAAGGTTTATAAAAAAATCGACATGATTGGGTTTTCGTCTAGGCATGATCTTCCAGTTTGAGAGTTTTTGTTCCCAGATCGTTTACTTTTCGAATTCTAACAAACTCAATTCTTCCGTGATTTGTCTTCATGCGGCTAAGTCACATTTAATTATCTCCCCGTGTTTTGATTATAATATTCCCTTAATTGTCAAATGCTTGTTTGTCTTCTACACATTGCTTAGCCAAATCTGATGAGTTCTTTCTGAACCTGGCTTTGATACCATGTTAGATTTAGGATCAGAAATGCAATAAGTAGAAAAAACAACACATAGGACAATGAACATAGAGATTTTTATCTTGGGAAAACCCTCCTACTCAAGGGAGAAAAACCCAACAATTTATTCACTTATAAATCAGAATTAGAAGTGCAAAGATAACACTCAGAATCAGGCCCTAGAAGGGGCGAATTTCATACAATAGATCTGCACTTAAATATAGTGTGAATTTCTTAGATTCAAAATATATGCTCTTCTCCTTGAAGCGAATCTGCTCCTCTTGACTGCGAATCTGCTGCTGAAGGAATTCAAATTGACTTGGATTGGATGATTGAATGAGGAAACTCTTCCTCCTATATATACATGTCTAGGTGATGCTCTCCTCTTGAGCCGGCCTAGGACATTCAACATTTTGTTTATGATACATAGGCCGACTAGCCTTATTTATTTATTCTCTTGGAGATGATACATAGGCCGACTTTGCTTGGAAATAATCTGGCTGACTTGCCTTTGATGAGTTTTGCTTAGGGAAATACCTCCTGCAGCTATAAAACACTAACATTTTGATCATGTCATCCACTGCCATTCTCTAAAAAAAATCAGGAAAAACAAAAACAACTTTCTAAAAATATGAACTTTGATTTTCAAACTTCTCTCCTCAATCTAGGAAGGAGCAAAAATACAAAAAGCAAAAAGGCAAAAGCATCTTTTCCTAAAAAGTGAAACTTTTAAAAATAGAAAGTTTGATTTTGGTTGGACGTTGAAATTGGTGACTTGAATTTTTAACCTTCCATAGTGGTAACTTTATGCTTGAAAGTTGACCCCCCCAATTATGATTGTTTGAGTGAGTTGGAGTAGATTTACCTTAATCTTAATTTTTCTTCCCTCTACCCGGCATCTACCACCATAGTCTTTCTTTTAACTTCACTCTTTCCTTCCTCTACCTATGCTGGAATCTCCCTTAGGATTTAGGGCTTGATAATCTTCATGATGAACACTTTGCATACATTGTAAGTAGACCAAAACATACCAACACCTAAGGACTTAACTGTTTGATAGGAAAGATAACATTGTTGACATTGATGTGACAAGAATGACCTAACATTTGGCTACGCATATGGTTGATCTCAAAATGTTTTAGGGGTGGCAATTTTGGATACCAACACAACAAAAGCTGAAAAGGATAAAATCTAATTATAGGGTCAGCTGTCCTCAAATTCTAATCATTATACAATCTACTTGTATATAAGGAGCAATGAGGGCTATCCAAATTATCCCTAAAGGGTCTCAAAGGAGACTCAAAATATTCGGAATTAAAAACACTACAGAGTGGTATCCATACATACTATCATGTCTAATTGTGAAAAATCTTGAAGCATAAAATCTTTCAAGGCAGACCTTGGTTTCTCAAAATATCCATATTGTTAATGAAACATTGGTCAACAACCTTCAACCCCACGTGTTTGGGTAAGACTGCCTTAATTACCAAGTGATTACAACTAGGAGTTAGCATTCACAAAGATTGGAGGGGACATAGGGCAGTGCATAACGGCTTTTGAAATTATCATGAACCCAAAAATATTGAACTATTCTTGGATCTCTGTCAATATTGGTCTAGGTAAGCTACTCCCCAATAGGGAAATTCTAAAAGTTTGAGGATTTGAAAGGGTACAATCACTAGGTTATGAAAATATCCCCTTTAGATGCAAGATTTGTCATAAACATGGATTTGGCAAAAATGTCTTAAACAAAGTTATACCCAGCCTAAATTATAAGGAAAAGATTGATTATGATAACTAAGGAATGTAGCTCTTTCAAATCCACAAAAAAATCAACTATTATAGAAAAAATAGCAGCAAAAACAACAGCTAAAACAGCTAGACATTGTAATGGAAAGCAAATTTCAAAGAGCATATGTAAGAAAGGGACTGACATGGCAATAGAATCAACTCATTATAATGTATGGTTATTGAAGCAACAATAGTGTTACCCAAGTTTCCGAGACAGGGACGACAGGGAAGGCAGGACGAGTCCCCAAGTCCCCGATTTTTCAAGCCAAATTTGGGGACGGCTGGGGGATGACAATATGAAATATAGGGAAAATTTAAAATATATAGGGAAATTTTGAATATTCATATGAAAACATGGATAAAGCATGCATAGTATACATTAGAGAACCTTCACATATAACATTTGTGTTCAAAATTCTTTGTCAATACTCAATACACATTCAAGATTTAGAATTAACATACATGATACAACCTCCAAGTTATAATTTATAAACTCATAACAAAATGCCCAAAGGCTACATTGCTGCCATATAGTTTTTAAACTTTTACAATATGATATGAAAATCAAAATACAAAAAACAAAGTGCATTGCTTCCCCTAATTTGCATCTCCCATAACCACATCAAAGTCAGAGTCATCCTCCGAGTCATTGCCACTGTGATGGTCCACCTTAGCCTCGGCCAACAAAATCCCACACAATCCCTCTGCTGTCTCCTCCTCATCAACCTGGGCCACATCTTCATGATCAATATCTCACTGTAAAGTTGGAGTCTGTCGATACTCTGGAGTCTACCGATCCTGAAGCCGAAGAGCACAATGCATGGCCACTAGCTTCTTTGCTCGTCTAGAGGTAAGTCTATTCCTCTTGAGGGAGTGGATAAAGCTATATGTGGACCAATTTCTCTCTTAGTAAAGGAACTGGCAACTTGTGCAAGAAGGCAAGTGGCAAGTGTCTTCAACTGTGGTATATCCCTCCCATGCCATGCTCACCATCCAATAGGGTTTGTTTGAGCTAATATAGCTCTATCCAACCTCGCCTGTGGTTTACTCAAATTTGGGCCACGAAGATTTGTGTAATGTTCCGTACCTGATCCCATCGGGGCTGGCTTGGGTAAGGATTGGAATTACCGTCAAATGGTTCTTCTAAGGTAGGGGATATGGGCTTGATCTTCCCTGCAACCACAAAGTGAGCCAAACCCCACAAAGTACAAGTCCATTAGCAATAACAATTAAGCAATCCTTTCAATAAACAATCATGAAACCTACGAAAAAAACATAAGAAGGGTGTCAAAGGTGGATCCGCCTGTAGCCATGGCTCCTAGTACAAATGTTGTAATTTACAACCCTCCTCACTTGGCGACTTGTAACTGCATACTCTCACCTTGAAGGTAGATCCGCCCGGAGCCATTGGCCAAGTTCTAGGGGTTGTAACATACAACCTCCCACTCTAGGTGACTAGTAACTGCATACTCCACTTATGCCACTTCTTCGTGAAAACACATGACCCATTTGGGGGAAGCCAACGAAGCTTATGTGCAGCCTAGGTCTAGTATCCATCCCTAGCCCAACCCTCATCCTAGGGTCCTAGGGGCTATCCTTGGGAGGGTCTTAAGACACCACACTTCTCATGCCCTTCCTCCCAAATGAGTTTATAGACACTTAACAGGTAGACTAGAGTAAATAGAAATGCATGAATAATGGAACAACAAGTTATCTAATTCTATTTATAAAATGTATATGTAATTAATTCTCGTAGATACTTCACACAGTGGTCAATTAGTTTATTACATTATTTTGTAAAGTTTATTTGTTTTAAAGACTAAAACCACAATTGTGAGTATGATTCAAGGTTAATCTAATTGATTAAATAAACTAGATTTGTAAATGAATCTAAGAACATTAATTTAGTTATTTGTGAATTCACTTGGGAGTAATCAGATTTATTATTATGTTGCTAGTGTGTGATTATGGAGTGCATTCATTCATTATCTTAACTAGACGCCTGAATGTATTATTAGCAAAATGGATTTATGTTATTTAATTACTAGATTAAATAATGTTTACTGAATGTGATAGTGATTGTCCATTAATTCGATTTGCTTATGATTCAGTTGTATTTATCCTCCTTAATTATATTCATTTACAGATATGAAGCATTGCCTGTGCTACCATGTGATCCTCATGGTTAAGAGGCCTCTCAGAATCCCATACCCCTGTTTCCTAAGGAGTCGGGTATGCTGGGGCCTTGTGAGGCCTTTTGAATTACTCCCACGTCCTTAAGTATCCAGGAGGAGTAACCCGTACGGGGAAGAGATAGAATGGATCGAACTAGGTTTCTCATTGTTGGGAGAAACCCAGTTGATTTTATTTGAATCGATAGCCTTGTTTCATGTTACACATGTGCGTTTATAGGGTATGGAAAGAAAAATTTAATGTTATAATGCTAGTAATTGAATTACCTTTGGTCGTGTCCACCTGACTTGTGCTCCTCGTCGCGCGTTCTATCCTCTCTCCCCCGACTCAGCCCTGTTCACCTCTTTGTATGGTCTCGGAGTGACGCTTCAGGGAGCCGCGTCGTTTGTGACTAGGAGGGCTATTTGAGCGACGTTTCAGAGTGATGCATCTTCTTGTCCTGGGTTATGATCAATATGGTTTAGCAAATTATATTATTTTTCCTTGAGCGATGATGTGCCTGATACTCTGCCTTTTATATACGAAATAAGTTCCGAATAAAGTAAGTTTTATTAATTTCATAAAGTAAAATTTTTTAGTTATGCCAGGGTTGTGACAATTTGCAAAGTCAAAGAGTTGTGTGCTAATAAGTATTGAAGCCCGCTCTGCTAAATACATCTTATCAATGGCTTGTGTGAATTCATCTAAAACCTCTGGGTCATCACATGGAGGCACCCTACCATCCCTTGGTGCATACCATTTGGGATTTAGAGCAAAGGTAGCCATATGAAGCGGGGTGTTCATTGTGTTCCACCTTCGCGTCACACTGGGCCTAATACTTTGCTCATATAAACTCAAAGTGGAATCCTTTGCCAAAATTGTTTGTTTTATCTTCCCAAGCATACTGTCATATGTCTCATATATCTCTCCAAGACTAGGAGAGTTTGTATTAGCATATCTAATGACATCTATAATAGGCGAGATGAAGGAGCAAATATATCTACAAAATGCAAACAAAAAGATCAAAAGAATTATTTGACATATTAGAAACTTCGAAAGTTGGAACATTGTACAATAAAATTAAACTATTAAAATCAGAAATTTAATATGAAAATCAACAATCTAATATTTAATTTTTAATAAATTCAACAATTTAATAATAAAATCAACAATGTCTTACCTCACATTGGACCACCAATCGTCATCAAGGATCTTCTGTTTGATGGATTTTCCTTGAGTAGAACTTGAATTAGGCCATCTAGTCGACTCTGAATTCACCATCATCAATTGTAGAGGCTCATGCACCTCAAGCATCCTCTCCAACAAGATGAAGTATGTGGCATACCTAATAGTTATTAAAAGGAAAAAACAATTTAAGGCTCAATGTATATAATGTCCCCATTTTAGCCATTCGCTCTTCGGTGACTGATAGCCTATTTTCAAAAGCCCGTAAGCTTGTCAAAGGTGAAATTAGGGTTTCCTATCTTATTGGGGTTTTGAGGCTTTTTTGAAGGTTTGCATGTATGCGTTTCTGGTGCATATCTAGTGGAGTTTTTTGGGTTTTTGGAGAGCTTCAGAATGGTGTAATATGCGTCTCCATCTGACAACCTTTTCCAGAACTTGCTATTTTTAGCCAGCACATTGGAGTTTCGAGTTTTGGATTGCGGATTCTTTTTGGGTTTTCAGAGAGCTTCGTAGTGGTATGACATGCAAAGGCATTGGACAACTTTTCAGAATTTACTATTTTTAGTAAATTCTATTTCTGGCAGTGCCATCTTGGGTAGTAGCATCAGTAGTTAGCTCAGTTTCCATTTCGGGCAGTGCAGTTTGGAGCATAATTGGCTTTCAGCCATTTGAGGCCCATTTTGGTGAAATGATTTATTTTAAGTTATTAATGTTTTAAAATTCATTTTAGGCCCCATGGCCTAGATTAATGACTTAATGTTGTTTTAAAAGGGGGCCATTAAGGGAGGACGCCTCCTGAAGGAAATAAACAAATTAAACATTTAAATGTTTAATATTTCCCTAAGGAAACTTGGACGCCAAAATGAAGAGGAGAAAAAAGGTGAATTATATGTTTTAAAAATTAAATTATTGCAAAAGTAAAATGGGCGTCCCTTTTGGAGGAAGATGGAAAGCCAACAGTCATCTTCAATTCTATAAAAGGAGGCCTTTGCTCTCTCATTTCTCATCTTGGAAAATGTTGTAAAGTTATGCTACTGAATTAATTTCAGAATCCGACTAAGGGAGAGCTTAGCAATTCTACTCCATTCTTCAGGCCTGAAACTATGGTCTCCTAGATGGTTGATTGAAAGTGTGCTTCACCCAGAAGTGCACATTGAGCTTCATCGATGTTGATTTTGGTGATAATTTCCAGTTTTGAGCTTGCTGGTTATTCTATGGCTGAATTATATTTTCATATGCAGCTCTTAGTATGATTTAAATTTCATTATGGGTGTTCGATCATTCAATGTCTATGCTCTTGGTGCCCCTAATTGTGTATTTGCAGATTTTATCATTGAAGAATTGAATTTTTAAAGCAAGGTCACCCCCTTTCTTGGGCCGTACCATGTCCTTGCTGCTTGGTTTCCGTGTTGGGCATATTTGGAGCTGTATGTGCCTTATTACTTGGTGTTTCTTGGTTGTCCAACAATTGAGAAGGTGTGTTTTCAGTTTCAGTTGTTTTGGTGAAGAGTGGTGGGAGTTTAAGCATATTGTTGATTTTATTGATTGCTGGTCTGTACTTGGTTTGTGGGTTATTTATATCAGACTTGGCTTATATCAGTTTATGCTTAAATTCTTGGTGTTAACTCTTCTAGTTTCTTGTGCTTTCCTTTTGGAGGAATTTAGAGGGACTTTGGAAGAAGTTTTGAGCAATTTTGAAAGGGTTAAGTTGCTGGTTTGATTATTCAGTTTGTTGGGATTTCATATCAGATCTGATTATTCACTCATATGCATATATATTCCTTGGTACTTCAGTTTATATTGCATACATGAATATAGTGTATTCTTTGCAGGAGTTTGGGGCAGATTTGCTATTGCAGATTCATTGTAATAATCATTTTGTACTTGCAGATACTTAGCATTGTAAGGCTGAAACAGTAGTACTGTTTAATCATTTATATTTCTGCAATTACTTTGTGATTTAATTCAAACACTATAACCCCTGGATAGTTTACCGCCAGTGTGGAAAAAGAACTTGTTAATCCATCTTTGTACCCACTGAAAAGTGGTGAATTCCCATTTACGAGTGGATGCCTGCCACAACGGATGAATTGTTTGATTTGTAATTTCATTCCCCCCACTGATCAGGTGGAAGTGTGGAAAATTTCTCATGGCTGGTTCATCGCCTAAGTCTATTTCAGTTTTGTAATATTCACTCCGCCATATGCTATCACCTCGCCTTCCAAGGATCTTGGTGAACATTCTTGGCGTTGAGTTTTATCTTTTCCCTTTCAGTTGTAATCAGTTTCAGTTATTGAATTACTCAGCTCCTAGGGATCCTCTGACCATATGCCCGCCCCTCCTCCATCATCGGGTCTTAGGGCGCATTCTTTGTTAGAGTTACTATTCTGCATCGTTTTGGTTTTGGAGCTAACCTTAACGGGTGTGTGTTGCATTGTAATTGACATTAAAATCAAGATAAAAATTGTCTAGCATATTTCAATGTACTTGGAAATTCAAATTTATAATACAAATTGAAATGTTTGAAGTTTCAAAATTTGAAAGTGAAACAAAATGAAGTGGCATACCTTGTCTCAACAGGTTTGAGGAACTCCTTTGAAAATGTCCTAAAGAGAGCAAGTGAGGTGTGTTGGTTGCAAATGAACATTTGAATCTCTCTAGCTTCTGCCACCACTTGCTTCGCCCAATCTAGCTTCCCTATGTCTTTCAATGCATTGTTCAATGCATGAACACAACATGGGGTCCAAAAGATGTGCTTGTAAGCACCCTCCACCATCAAACCAACCAATTTGCACACACGTGTTGAATCAGTGATCGCCTGTACAACATTAGCAGCCCCAACCTCCTCTATGGCATCTCTCAAAATGGTAAATTGGAAGTTTGCATCCTTATGTTTCCCCAAACAATCTATGGTTCTGAGAAAATAAGATCCATCAGGGCATGTGACTATGATATTGATGAGTGGCAGATGTCTAACATCAGTCCACCCATCCATCACTATAGAGCAGCTTGTCCTCATCCAAGTTTGCTTCATATCCTTCATTAGCACATTAACTTTGGAATACTTTTTGTCTAGGAGGGTAGCGCATAGCTTATGATTTCTACGGGGTATGAATGAGGGACCAATATTGGCTATATCTCTAACCATTTGTTTGAAATAAGAGGAACGAGCCACATGAAATGGGATGGCATGGGCAAAATTTTTTTTGGCAATGGAAGATTTTGTGGCTTCTCGTGCTTGGTTATTAAGCATAGATTCAACTAAAATTCCATTCTCACTACCACTCATCTTCCTCTTTCCTTTTGAGGTAATTTCACTACTAACAACTGTGGATGGCATAGGCATAGATGATTGTGCACTTGGAAAAGAAGTTGTCCCACCTTGAGCCCCTATGTCCACCTCCATTTGCAATCTATGGCACTCTATTTTTTCATGTTCTTTTAAATCAAGACACATTTTAACTCCGTGGTCCACAACACCCAAAAAATGAGCCCTTACCCTTGTGTAGCTGCCCCTAAAATCTGTATGGCAAACATGCTAATTCCACACCCTACTCCCCCTTGAATTATTTTTGCTTTTGGCCTACAGGTGTAACATATTGGAGGAAAGTTTTTTTTTGTTCAAAGGGCCCTTTGCATACATTCCCATGAATTTTGAAGGGAATTTAAATGGGCTTGGTTGCTGTCCACTACCACCCTCACCACTATCTCTTGTATTTCTATCAAGTGGTTGCACTTAATTCTCACTTTCAATCTCACTCCCATTGCTGCTCACTTTTTTTTGATTTTGAATGCAAGTTTAAACTGAAAAATGGAAAATAAAAAATAAAAAATCAGACTTTTCATGCTTGCAACTTACAAAATAAATTGAAAAAAAGGGAAGGAAAAGACATACCTCTTTGATGGATTTGCAGCCCCACTTGCTGTAGATTCAACCTCTTCTCCTTCTATACCCTGCTATTCCTCCTCTTGCAATGGCTGCCTTCAAACCCTACAACTGCTTCTTTTTTTCCTTAACATACAAATGCAAAAATGACTCAAAATGGCGAGTCTAATCTTCATAAGGGCAACATGGGAGGTGGGGGCCCACGAAACTATTAAAATAATGTTTTTTTTAAATTGAAATGAGTTTTTTTTAAAAAAGTAAAGGTCTGACACAGGGGATGATCGACCGTCCTCGGGACGACATTTCTTGCTTTGGCAAAAAAAGGGTAAGGGTGGGGGGTTGGGGAGATGTACCTTGGCCGTCCCCTTGTCCCCGGTACTGGGAGGGGTATTTTCAGACAGGGGACACGTCCTCGGGTAACACTAAGCAATAATGATATCAAACTACATAACACTAATAAATTTTGCAGCCCAAGCCAGCTCTTTCTACCCTAAAACAAGGACTCACCACACCTCTCTACAAAGAAAGGAAAAACATATGGTTGATACCATAAGATCCCCATGGTTGGGTGCTTAGAGGCTCAGATAACAAGAAGAAAAAAGAGAAAGGCTAGTTGCTGTAATGTCCCTAATAGTAATTATACTAATTTTACCCTAAAGTATCAATTTCCCAAGCAACAATGGACTTAGAAGGTACCTTGGCTTGATTTAATTTCTGCAAACAAGTTAGAGATCAATTACAATAATAACTTAATAAGTAGAGTATCATGATCAAACATTAGTAAATCCATAGTAAATTTGTTAATCCAATTATTACCTGTGATGTCCCCGCTCTAGTCAGTTCTCAGGAGCAGTGGAGTTAGCCTATCTCTTGGACCCTTGTAGGCTGACAGGATCTGGTTAGAGGGCCAGTGGCCATTTGGTGGGTTTGTCATTCTCACCCCTTCAGCTTTAGTATGGGATTCAGTACGAGCATTTGGAGTTCAGTGTTTGCTAGCTTCTTGGCGTCCCTCCTTCACATCTGTTTGTATCCAGTTTCTGTTGGGGAGAAGTCAGATCTGTAGCTCTGGTGTCCAATTCTGTCAGTTTCACCATTCTTGGCTGGCAATTGCAATTATTTTCTTATTTAAATAATCTGGAGTATTTCGGGTATGTCTGTAATTTGTATTTTCATTGTTTCAGTTATTAAATACCTTTTGCACTTCCATTTTGCAAGTTTTAGCTCAGATTTGAGTTTTGTGAGCATTTATATGCTGTACGCCCCTTCTCTTATGTCTAGAAATCTTCTCTAAAAAACTAAAAAACACAAAAGAGATAAACAAAAATACAGGGGTTTGAGTTGGGAGCTAGCAGGGCTCATCACATTACCTTACCCTAGGGATGCTCAATCATGGGGAAGTATGGAAGAGAGTGACTCGATGGGGTGTCTTAGCCTCTCTAGGCCTCATGTGGCACATGCCATTCATATGAGGTGGCCTACCTAGTGAGGATTCTAATTTATCCGTTATCCTCTCATCTTGCCATCATTTTCCATTTCCCCATAATTGATCTCCCTGTATTGTTGCACCATGATAGGGGAGTGAGGTTACAAAGGGTGTCCTGGTGGCCCAACTCTCCTAGGCCCAAAAGCAGTACCCCTTTGGCCCATGTGGGCTCATCTTGTCCCCCCCCTCCCCCTGAGTGGCGTACCTAGAAGAGGGCCCCGTCACTGTACCCCTTTTGCAATTCTCCCTTCTCCCATCATGGTGAAAATATGTGCATAATAAACTAATCAAATTCATATCTGCAAATAATCGCATCAGCAATACATAATGATTTATGAGTATGCTTCCATAAGATATAAATAATAGTATGCATGAACCATTAACCACATTTAAATAATACATTATATTCCCCTATAAATATCCTACCACAAATAAATTAATTCACAATTCTGCAATCACCAGATAATTTATGCAAACTGAGCTTTTGTGTTTGCTGGCCAATCTGCTTTTGAATGTTTGGTCTTCTCAGATTCAACTTCCTCTTTCCAATCGCTTCCTCTTTGCTTTGAAATGTTTTGTCTTTTATACCTGTTTTGGGCGAGTGGACATGTCTCTTCGCCGGTTATGTTTCTTTTTTTGATCACTTTGACTAATCGTAATTATCTAATTCAAGGATAATTAATTCGTATTGATATTATCCTTTAATGATTGATTCGATCCCTTATGTCTTACCTCCTTAGCGGCTTGGGTCTCCTTTATTATTTCTTCTCATTGGTTTCGCTGCTACCCATTGCTACGTCTGCACAGTTCTAGTTGATTACTGATTTCTTATGTGTGATCTAATGATTTTGGGATAGCGATCTGGTCTGAGTTTTACGGGGGCATGACAGTTGCTGTGACAGAAACCTAACCAGAGATAACACAAGATGACAAACCATAAAAGGCATTGTGCTGATCAAGACTCCAAATTTTTTTACTCTAGATAGTTCTATGGAGGAAGAGCACCCACCAAAACAGCTTCATTGTAATGCGTATTCTCTTTTGCAATGTCAAGGGAATTGGAGTCTGCAGCAAATGTCAACTTTTGAAGAGCATATCAGAGTCCAACCAAATAGATATGAACCTTCTAATTGTCTAGAAGCAATAGTTGACATTCACTGGAATCCTCTAAAGTATGTACCCTTTTACTAGGCAAAATTTTAGTGGGGCTTTGCCTCGTAGAATATTTTTTTCATTAAATGGGAGCACAATTCATTGTAGCAAATATTTAATATGCAAAAAAGAAATACAAGGATTTCATATATTGAAAGACTAAGGGATTGGGCAGCAGCACTTTTTAATGAGCATTTAATTCTTGATGGGTAATTTTGACACAGTAAAATCCCGTGAGGAAAAGAAAGGAGTTTCCTACTATTGACGCTTTGATGGACCTCATCTTAGAAATAGGAACCATTGACATGGACTATGAGGGCAGCCTATGGTAACTAATATACACCATTAAAAACAGAGAGGATCCTTATTCCAGTGCTATACACAGTGGTATTGAAGCACAAGTTATGGACACCAGATTGTGCTGTCTAGGAAGGTGGGTCCAATGAAAGACTGCCTAAACCTAGCAGCCACACATATTGACTACAGCATTAGATGCCAAGCAAAAGCAAAACAATGATATCTTCATTAAATTAGTTAATATCTGCCCCTCAGGCTCACAACAGGTTGAAAAGAAGCCTAAAATCATTACACACAAAAATAAGCAAATGGGCTACTCAATGACTAGGATGAATAAAAATCCCCACATGTCCTGTCAACTATGGCTTGCAGCAACTACAAAGCCCACAGGGGTTTGTGCCTTTCTCTTCATTGTATGGTTGCAGTTCGGTGGTTATATGTTGTGTTATATTGTTTCGTTTTGGTTGGTTATTGCTTGTGGATACCAAGTACTGATTTTGGATACTTGATGTGTGTGTACATTTGTTATTTTATGATAAATCATGTATTGATGTATTCAACTTCACTGTTCTCAGTAAAATAATCTGCTAGATGATTTAATTTTGTAATTCTGCATCATTGCTTTGATAAATGATTTACTTGAAATGAAAATTATCCAAATGTGATCTATTGGATGATTGGTTGATTTTACCATTCACTTCGACTATTGTTATGTATTGAGTAGATGCACATAATGTGTGATTGAAGTGTGCAGGTACAGGTAAAATCCCAATGGTGGTTAATTTGAGACTTTCAGTTTCACATGGTTTGCCTGTTATGTTTACCAATCTCAACCCTATTAGGGTGATAAGACATGAGATGTTATATCCATGAAACCCTATCTAAATCACGCACGATTTGGGACCCCCATTGTGCTAGCCCAGTATGTTTGCATTCCCTTTTTTCTTTTATTATTTTCTTGTATGCATATTGGTTGCTTTGGAGGAAAATAATTAATAGCCTTATGAAATGTTGGAATGCATTTGATATTATAAGATGAACATTTGGAATTAAAATGAGCAATATAAAGGTTTTCTAAAATGCGACTATTTTTATTGCAAAAATGAAGTGGGTTTCCTATGTATATAAACCTAGGAAGGTTCTTGACTTATCCAAAAAGTGCAAATTGACTTTCAAAACATGACAAGGAATTTATATTAGATATTTAAAAAAAAAAAATTAGATATTATCATGAATTGTAAAAAATGAGTTTGAAAAGGATCAAAAGGGAAATGCATGTTAGGGTTTGGTGCATATGCAAAAAAGTTTTTATTCTTTAGTGGATTGTTTTCCTTGTGAGTTTTTGGGTAGTAAAAGGAGAAATAGTGTACACTCTTGAAAATCCTTGCTTGCTACTTGCTTGTAAAAAGATTGGAAGTGTGTTTGAAAGTTTTCTTGTTGGTGAAGGATTGAATTTGTGCTTGCCTTGGATTCATAAAGGTATTTTTCATATTTGATACTATTGTAGAATCATTGCGTAGTCTAGAAATTCAATTATTTCATTTTCATAGCTTAGGAGAGTTGAAAAATATGGATTTCATTCCCAAACTCTTGCAAAATTCCTTAAAAATTTATATGATTGTATAAGTGTGTTGTTGGGTGAATTTGGGATAAGAGGATATTTTTAGAATTTTGAGTTTGTATTTCAAAATTCGGGAAAAATTGAAGGTTCTCCATGGTTTGGCTTGGATATTGGGAAAATTTTATTCTTTTATTTGTTTGGAATTTGTAGCTTGTCAATGGTTTTTATTTTGTGGAGTAATTGGTTATGCCATAGAAATGAATTGCTTATTTTGTGTGAAGTGTTTTGCCTGAAAACCAGATTAGCCATGATTGCTCTAACTCTATTTGATTTTATCTTGGGTTAAGACATGAATGGCTAATTCTTTTTGTCAAGGAATGAAGATTAAGTAAAGGCTTGGAGTGGTTATGTTTGCTCTAACTCTATTGAATTTTATCTAGGGCTAAGACATGATTGGATTCATAATTGTTAAAATTTGGTTTCAAACATTAAGTAAGAAAAACTTAAATACAACGGTACTTTCCAAATGTTATTTTCCAACTCTATTGGGATTTTATATAGAGTTGAATCAAATGTTGTAGGTGATAGAACTTATTTTCCAACTCTACTGTAATTTTATCTAGAATTGATGTAAATGTTTGATGAACCCGCTCAAAAGAATGCATCCATTGTGATGGGTGTTACTTGAGATATTCATGTCTCCAAAGTTTTCTTTGTGTCTTGGAGAAACAAGGAAAATAAACTTCATGCCTTAGGCTTCCTTTCTCTTCCTTTTGTGTAAACTGAGATCCTTGTGGGGAACCAATTTGTGAAATGTAGCCATGCTTGATTATGTTGTGTTTGAGGGCAGTCGTATGTGTTGTGATTATGTTTAACAAACACGTGCTTGTCCCTTAGTTTAGAGGGGTGGGCCTCAAGGTCCCACATGATTGGGTGGTGTTGATCACCATTGGGATGTGTGATGGGATTGTGGTGGCATGTCTTGGAGAGTGTGCAAGGATTTCATCTTGCCTCAGTTGTTATATCTTTAATTATTGTAATTTTGTAATTTTTGAGAAAGTTGTAATATATGCTTAATGGTGAACTTTTTCTCAAGCATGGAAAAGTGGCAATTGTATTTGTACCTTATCTTTGTGTTAGAATGCGGTCCATCCATGTTTGGGATGTGATCTCTCCACTGTAATTGTGTAAAGTTTATGATATAATAGGAAATTGAATCTGGTTTGTAACAAAATTCTAATGTTCGGTTAAGTCCTTGAAAACATAATTAGAAAGCATAAGTTATGTTTCTTGTGAAAATGAACAGTTAATCAATAGAGATGTGATTTATATATGATTAATGGAATGAATGTTGCAATGGAGGTTGAACTTTAACTCTTATGATTAGTTGTTTTCCCCTTGCATACTTTTTTGTTTCCTTCACATGTGAAGATTCATGCTTGTTTTTTCAAATGGACATTTGGATTATATAAATAATGAGGTCTTTGTGGCTTCTTGTTTGGTCAATGATGAGCTTGTGCATGCTCAAGTACTTGGCCCCAACCATTTTTGAATAGCACACAAGACAAGAAAGCCATGCCCATTTCTTTAGTAGCACTTGGACTTGTGAGAAGGCTATCGGAACTTACAAGTTGAGAGGCAATTTACAAGAGTTGCAAATTTGTATAAGAACTTTGGAAGTCCATAGGGGTAAAGCTATTAAAAATTGAAACTTGGAAGGCAATTTGCAATTGTGTAAAGTTGCGTTGGGACTCTAAAGTTTTGCAAGGTAAGGTTGTTTGAAATTGGAATTTAGAGACAATTTGCAATGTGCAAAGTTGCATTTGGACTCCGAAGTTCTGCAAGGTAAGGTTATTAGGAATTGAAAATTGGGAGGCAATTTGCAAGTGTGCAAAGTTGTGTTCGGACTCTAAAGTTCCACAAGGACCAAAGGTTGCAAAAATTAGAGTTTGGCATGCAATTTGTAAGAGTTACAAAGATGGGACGCACACTTCGAAGTTTTGCAAAAACTAAAAGTTGTGGGATTGTAGGAATTGGAGCTCGGCATGCAATTTGCAAGAGTTGTAAAGTTGTATGTGAACTCTAAAGTTCCACATAAATCAAAGGTTGTGGGATTCTTGGAATTGAAGGTTGACATGCAATTTGAAAGATTGCAACTTTGCACATGAACTTCGAAGTTTTGCAAGAGTCAAAGGTTGTAGGAATTGGAGGTTGACATGCAATTTGCAAGAGTTGCAAAGTTCCATGTGAAGTTTGAAGTTTTGGCAGAGTCAAATATTGTGGGAATTAGAGGTTGCAAAAAACTTTCGAAACTTCTCTCATGCAAATCAAGAAACCAATGCTTCCATAGAGTTTTACCACTTCCACATCAATAGTCATTATCTAAGTGATTGTGCTAAGAAATGCACGAGGAGAATGGATTGGCTTATCCATACACTTCTTCATAGGGTAGAGCCATTTTATAAAAATAAAAGACATTTGCAATTATCTGGATTTTTAACTAACTTCAAAAAAGAAAGATATTACATAATTGTATCAGAGAGGTCGAGAAAAAATACCAGATACAGATTGTTGTCTCAGAACCTATAGCTCATTAGATAGCTCATTAGAGTCAGAGGTTGCAGAAATCAGAGGTTAGGGTGATCCCACAATAGTGTGTCCCATATTTTGGTCTAAGTGAGATGCTCCAAATCAACAATTCTCAACATTTTTCTATTGTGTCAATTATGGGTAACAAATGGTCAAGCATTGAGGGTGATGTAAACTAATGAGTTGTGCCAAGCTTTCATTTGACTATATGAGCTCTTATATTCAATTCCACATTGGCTACAATGCCAATGATAATCCCTACCTCTAAGAAGCTGCTCGATCATGTATTTATGTTGCCAAAGAGGTTGCGTTTGTCAAACTTGAACATGCTCTCCCCCTTGGGGCAAGTGAAATAGAACTATTAGCTATTTTGTATGAATAACCTAATTAAAAAAACATTAGAACTCTATACCATATTAACTTAAGAAAAACAAAAAAAGCCTGAAAAAAGCGACATTATAACTCCTATATTATTTATAAAAGGTTTAAAGAAACATTCAAAGCATTTTTAAAAAGGAAAGGAAACTTGAGAAAATCACAAGATAAATTCACTTTTGATAGATAAATCTGTAGGCATTTCTCTTTCTCTCTTGTAGGTGCAGCTCTTTCTCTCTTGTAGGTGCAGATACTCTCTTGTAGGTGCAGATATTTCTCTCCTTTAGGTGCAACTATTTTTCTCTTGTATCTTTCACCTTCAAAGAAATATCTAGCAACCTTTGAGAATAAAAAATGGAAGCTTGGAGGCAAAATGCTATTTTGGTCTCTACTATTTGTGAAATGAGAGTAGAAATGACTAATGTTAGGAAAAATGAGTCAATATGATGCACTTGAAGGTGAAATTAGGTCATTTAAATGTCTTTTTGTTTCACAAAAAATTTAAAAAGAAGTTTTGGCTGGTTTTAGGTGTAACAATAATGTACATTATCCTAGGAGTAGTAGGATAATATTTTTTTTTTTAATATTTCCTAGCTACACTAGAAGCTGAATAGTCATCTAGAAGATGAATTGAAAAATCATTTTCATATTGTTAAATATGCACATTATATTTCATCTTGCAAATGCAATGAATAGATGAATGGTGAAGCTTTCATTGAATATTTTTCTGATTGTCCAAGTCTGGTTCATTTGTTAATCTTTTCTTGCATTACAATTCTCGGGCTTGACATTGGTATCAAAGCTTTGGCTGAAGAAGTGCAATTTTACATTGTGAATTTTTTTAGCACATTCATTTTGTGAAGATGTCAATGTACAATTTTTGATTTTGTTGTGGAGAAAAGCATATTGCCAGCCGTATAAATGCAGATTTATTCTAGTTTAAAATGAGTGGTGCAATGGATATAAATCTATGTTGATTAGATGCTCTTGCCAACATCCTCGTATATGTTTTAGCACATTATCTCTATTAATTATCCCTCACCGTTCCATTATATTCCTCATGCTTTGCTCTTGAAGTAGATCTTGCAATTGTTAATGCAAAAGCTACCTTGCTTAAAATCCATGTTCTTGCCAGCAGACCACAGTCATGAAGATTAAGGTCCAATTTTGCTGCCAATGCAACAAAATTGCTCTTCATTTGTAACTTTTAGCGATACTCTTTCTTGGTGCAAACTGCAATTAATTTTAACATTTTCTATGCACCACTTTTTCTTACATGAGGCCATTCAGTTTGAGACTTAACAAATTCAAAGCCTCAAATTCCTTCTTTGTTATTCTTGTATGCAACTTGCTAAGAGCTCATGCTTACTCTACTGAAGTGAACTCTACAAATTGTCAACAACATGGAGGGGAGTTGATCATTTATTAAGTTTCTAAGGTCCATATGTATTGTCTAGACTCTAGAGAATGGCCAATGTGCATAGAATTGAAGTTTTCACATCTACCCTACTGTAACATGCACCCTCAATCTGCCCTTGTTTTTTTTGTGTTTTGTAATGTAAATCAGTATCTTTGCAGTAGTTAGCCTACTATGTGGTCCCTGTAGGCTAATGGGATGTTTAGGGGACCCTTTGAGGGTAATTAGTGGCTCCTCAACATGGATTTTTGATGTTCAATTCAGTATTCTTCTGCTCAGTAATTCAGTGTTTTGGTGGTGGGCTTTTTGGAGGTCATCTTGGTCAATTTATCCCACACTTACCATTTATAGTAAGTCACTTGGTCATATTGCCTATACTTACTATTTATAGTAAGTTATGCTTGGATCAGTCATCATCATGCCTACATCCGGAAAATATGATTGGATCACTCTCTTAAGTGGGTGTTGGATTATTATTGGGAATTAATGATTTAATTATATTATTAAAGTTAATTGACTTTAATAATATTATTATCTAATGATGACTTTATTATAACGTGTTATAAGGGGTTAAATGGCAATTAATGAAGTATTATATTTAATGATGCTTTATTAATTATTATATTAAAAGATAAATGTATTAAAAGCATCAAAAACAAATATTTTATTTAATTATTTGGCCAAGTGGGGATTTGGAGAGTATAAAAAGCAAAAACCATTTGTTTTTTCATTATCTTTGATCATTTTATTAAAACTTGTGCAAATTGGAGAAATTGAGCAAGGGTTTGCTGGTTTTGAAGATTGAAACTTTTTGAGGACGAAAACCCTCAGAGAGAACAATGTCTACAGGTGTGAAAGATCACTCAAGGGCATTTTAGGGAGATAGTCTCACACAAAGGTTATTAGCAGGGCTTCATTGATTGTTCCAGAAATTCATTTGCAGCAAATACAAAGGGTTTCATTGATAGATCAGAAGTTGAATGGCTGGTTATAATTGCTGATTGTTCTTTCCTAAGTTGGCCGTGAGATTTAAGGAAAATTTTACACCCTATTGCTGGCATGCTTTGAAGCATTTAATGTAGGCGTTCCATTCATGGTAGGCCGTACATCTCCTTGTTGGGCGTGATGTTGTCTAGAGCAGTTCGCTTATGTTTCAAGGCCGCAAACAGCTGTAAGGGAGGCGCCTAGGGTTTAGCAAGAAAACTACAACAATTCCTAAGTGTGTTAATCAGATATAAAGGTGTGGCGTCCATTACCAGGTGTTTCCAGATGCTAGTTAATCACTTTCAGACCTGCATTTTAGGTGGTTGTTTTTTATGGGTATGAATCTTATGTAATTTCCAAGCAATAATAACAATTTGAGTTATTAGTTTAATATATTTGCTTGAGTTGTCAATTACGTAATTATTTGCATTTTCTTGCATCGCCTAGCAAAACCCCAATTAAATCAGAAAAAACATTTTAAACAATTATACATCAGAGGGGATTATTATATGTTTTCTGATGTGTTTGAAATGTATTTTGCAATAGTTTTGTGATGGTTTGAGATGATAAATAAAGTGCAGAAAACTAAAGTAATTTGCAGCAATGAATAACAACTTAGAAATTTCTAATTTTTAAAATTACAATGCACATAAAATTCCAGAGCTAAATTACAATCAAAATATTGAGTTTTTCTTAATTATAACAACCTAGCTCATAAAATGTCACTACATATCTAAATCCAACATAACTAGAGAGAGTTGGCAACTTTGACAAAGGGTTGTAGTTGCAACCAGCTAGTTGGGATGTCCGAAAATGGCTGGAAACCACTTCCGAATCTGCTGTCACGCCTCCTACTGATATTTCTTAGTGTTTCCCAACTTATGGTGCCCCAAATTGATCAATATGCAGCCCACAAAACCTTGCGCTAGGGTTCTTATCCCACACGCCTCCCTATGCAGCTGTACAACCCAATTGGAAGTGTACGACCAGCAAGGGAAATGAATATCTGAGGTGAAAGTAATGATCTTCAATCTGCTATCCACCTTATTCAATTTTCTCACTGAAATTAGACTTGTAACTATTGAAAATCTTCAACAATATGGCTCAGTTGTGATTCCTGTGTGAAACCTATTGGCGTTTCAATTCGCACCTCTGGAATGCGGATTAGAAACAAACAACTATGCATAGATTAACTGCTCTTCAAATTAGGAGGGGAAGCTCCCTCTTCGCTGATGATTGCTTAAAGAAAGTAAACTAAACTATTTGCCAATCTTTTTTTGTTCTCAGCTAAGAGCACAAGGTTATAAAACTCTAGTGTCGTAGCTGAGGTTTTCTCTTTTAGAATTTCAACTAGAACTAGGTCTACTCTAATGACGCTTCTAGCTACTCAAGTAAACTCAGAGCTTAAGAGTTAGAAGTAAACAAGGAATGATTTAATACAGATACTTAAACAAACTCTCTTCCAACGCACACTTGAAGACTCATTGTACTTTTTGATGCAAGCTGAAATAAAGATTATATAAACAGAACACAGAAAACAAAACTTGAGACAATAGATCAAAGCAACAATGTAGGCATAAGATTTACTTTTTCAAATTTCAAATAATGATTACACTTCTGAGACAGTAGGATTGCAACAATAACAGGCTTATAGTTTAGCGATCAAACTAGAATACACTTGACACAATTTACACATAAATTGAACAAAAACTTGCAGCAAATGGTAGGCATGCAAGCTTGCTCTTACACTAAGTGAACAAACATTGAATAACAACTTGTAGGCAAAAGTAGGCTTAACAATTTTCTATCACAATAACGGTTAAAGAAAAATGGGCAAGGCTGCCCTTATTTATACACAAGTGAGGAGTAGGGAACCCTAAAATCTCCTTGCTTTTACAACCAAGATTTGCCAACTTGCAAGCTTTATTTCTAAACTAAAAGAAGATAACTATCTAACAACCGACTAAAAGCAAAAAACAGGGAAAGTGACAACTATTACAACTTGATTTTTTTCTTTCTCACAAAGAATAGATAACTATGAGACAAAAATAGCAAGAAAACTCAAAAAAGACATCGAGTTAACTTGTGCTTTAAATCTATCTTTGGAGATCTTTGCTGTCTTGAAAAGATAACTTATCCATTGGTATTTTGGGAAACTAAATCTGCCAAAAAGCTGGAAACTGCTTCTTTGTTAGGGGCATTGATACTATCTAGAGCAAAATTTTGCTTTTCCAGGATTTCCTCGCCTTCTGCAATTGAACTTAGAAATTTTTTGACCTCTTTAGCTGCTTTATCGAATCTTGCTGACATCATGGCAATCTGATTCATCTTACCGGCAATAGGATCACTGCTGAAACTGTCACGAACAAGATTCTGGAACTCTACTTGCACTTCATCAAGTTCAATGAAAGCGCCATCAGCACGACGATACTGAGAGGGGATCTGCGAAACAAATGTACTCACGTATCTGAGAACCTCAACAACTCTGTCTATATTCAACCGGTTCTTCTGATATTCTCTCATTAGTTTTCACCTTGAAGAGGTGTTGTCCTCTCCATGCAAGAATCTGTCTTTTATGTTCTTTTACAACCACTTAATCATATGTCGTCCTCAAATTTGAAATGATAATCTCATGCATTGGTTTCACCTCTGCCATACCTCGCTCAAACCCTTGAATCCTTTGGCGTAGATCATGGGCATTATACCTTAACTGATACATCTCTGAAAGCACAAATCTGCCCTTGATGATGAACTTCTCTGTCCAATCTCGCATATGCTTCCCATATACAACCAATTGTCTTAACTGGTGTTGATCAGCCGGTGTGTCTCGAACCTGTGGAAGCATTAGAGTGGCTTGTGAAGTGCTATGAAGTAAATTTGAAATATATTGCCGCAACTGCCGATTTTCAGCCTTGAGGGCTGCCTTATCCTCTCCATCCTTAAGCACTCTCTCCTTTAGATGTCTTGCAACAACTTCGAAGAAATTTACATTGGTGTGCCGAATGGTTCTGTCGAGATTGGTCTTGACGACTGTGAAATCATCAATCTCAACCTCATCAATATTCTTATCCTCTGGAGGCATAGCATTCTCAATGATAATTTCACCATCTGGATTCTTCTCCAAGTGAATTTGCTTCTTAGGCTTCTTTACTTGTGTGTCTTGGTAAACATTGTCAAGATCTGCAAAGTTCAATTGATACGAGGGCTTCCTCCTTTACCTTCCCAAGATGTTCTCAACCCAAGACAAGGTGTCTTTACTAACTTCCCTGGGAGGCTCGGCTTCAGCTTCATCAACTTGTTCAACCTCTGAATCAATATGGATGGGAGAAGACCTCGGCGATAGTGGAGAATCATAAGATAAAGGCATTGCTTTTGCTTGTGGTGCTGGCTCCTTTGGAACTTTTGATACAACTGTCAGTTGTTCCTGTTGAACCTAATTGGAGAACTCCAAATTTTTCTTTGAACTCTTTGCCATTTTGCTACCCTTCAAACCCTTTGGAGGATTGGTCATAGCCTTCATTCTTAGCTTCGGTTTGGAAGAAGAAGGTAGAGATGACTGCACTACTGGCGGCTTTGCTGGATTAGTTACCCTTCGTGTCCTCTTACTACGTAGGAAAATTCTGCTGTTTCTAATAACCCGGCTTGTCCTTTCCTCAATTGAAGTGCTTTCTTTGATGGACCAATTGACTTGTGGAAGTGGCCGCTGCTCAATTTGATCTCTGGTGTACATAGGAAGAAGTACTTCTCTGTCATCATCAAACAATCCTTCTACATCTTTTGACAGGAAATCAACCATTTGCTAGAGGGTAAACCTGTTGTTATTACGCCTTCGCACTTCAAACTCATCCTCACAATTAGCCCAAAAATATTCAACTATGGGCACATGTGCTTGATTTTGACCAAGACAGGATGCAAAGATGCCATGAGGATTGTATGATCGCTTCTCCTTGAAAAACTTGAGGCCAAACTTAGACAACTCATCGCCCATCACCTTGGAATGTGTCGATGATCTACATTTGTAGATACCCTGAAATGTTCCCCTTAATTTTTTCCGGATTTTCAATACAATAAACCAAAATTCAAACATTGATTAGCGTCAAATACAAATCCAAATCAGCTCATGAAACAACCCTCACCAAGAATGTTCACCAGGATCCTAGTATGGGCAAGGTAATAGCATATGGTTTGGGGATCGTTAGGAAAGTCAAAACTGAAAATACAATTCATCTGCTGAGTAGGCATCCACAAGCGGTGGGAAAAATCCACTTATTTAGTGGGTGAGATTATTACAAAATTATTAAGGCGGCAAGCCAACCATGTAACCGCACTTCCACTTAAACTGTGGGGGGTATACAATCCTCACAACCACTTATTTCGTGGGGGGAATACAACAATAAAGAAAGATGCTTTATTAAACTCAACCACTCAATCGTGGGAGTGTAAAATAAACTAAATTGCAACAAAGAGAAACAATAGCTATTAGTACTACTAATCAACTTACAAACAAATGACATACAACTGCAATTATATCAAAGATAAGCTTCCAAGAACAATCAATGGTTAGAGTATTACTTCCTCTAACTCTTACAACATGAATAGATAAAGAAATGAAGCTCATATCAGCATAATAGCAAAAACTAAGTAATCTGATCAGAAACAAAAGGTACAGAAAATCAGACCAGCAAGTTGTGAATTCACCAAAATGGATGTATCTTCTCCGAGACAACTCAGAATGCTCCCAAACCACAACCAAATGATAGCTAGGATAGGCGTCCAATCCTCAAGGAGAAAACGAGCCAAAAACATCAGCAGCAGATGACACATTTCCCAATGCAAGCACCATGAGATGGTACGGCCTTCCAGAAAGGTCGACCCTCTCTTAAAAATCAGAAACTTAACTGAAAAATCTGCAAACTTGCAAAAAAGGGCACCCTCCACAGTAGAACAGCATGGGCCAGTACCCAAAACAGAAATAGATTCATTGACGAAGCTATGAACAAAAACTTGCTTCAGCCATGGTGAACCAGCAACTCAGAAAACAGGCTATACATCAGCAACCTATTCGATAACATCAAATATAAAGCTCCATCTGCACTCTAGTGTAAAGTATAGTCTCAAAGACCCTCCTAGGAAGCCATAGGTTCAGGCTTGAAGGATGTATTGCAAAATGCTAAGCTTCCCCTTAGCCAGGTTCTAGATTTCAAACCAACAGCATAACTTTACTTTCAAAATTCGAAGATGAGAATGAAAGAGCAAGGTACCGATATATAAGCTTCACAGAAGGAGATGAATCAACTGTAACTCCAAAAGAAAACTCCTCATCTTCCCAAAAGGGACGCCCATCTCCAAAAGACACCTTTTTAAAATATAATATTAAACTCTTCATTCACCTCTCCAAGTCGTCCCACTTTGATGAGAAATAAAACATTTAATAAAATATGAAACGTATCAACTTTATGGCCCCAACTTAAAAACAACTTGAAGTCATTAAGCTAGGCGTGGGGTACAACTTCAAAACACAATTTTAACTAAGTATAAAACTTAGTCCAATGAGAAAACCAACGCCAAACTGGAAACTGAGAGATTACCATGATTTGGATAATGATCTGAACAACACTGCTGATGAAGATACTGCCAAAAATAGACTTACTAAAAATAGCCAATGCTAAAAATAGTAAGATTACATCAAAACCACAGAAGGCCAAGCTGAGCAAGAAACATTGGAAATCCTATTTTGCTCATCTGAGTAGCCTACAAATTTTCGGAAATAGGTTATCAGTCCACAACAAGGTCATCACTGAAAAGGGGAAATTACATACCCATTTCAAATGGAAAACTAAAAACAACCTTCTTTCGATTCTGCAAGAATGTGTGAACTTCATACAATTGCTTCAAAAACTCCATGAACACCACCTCATCTGTGGGATACCTTGGCAGCATCACTGGACTACTTGAGAAGCCGTACACTCTGATGTAGGAAAATGTAGGAAATTGGATAAATCAATCAGCCCACTTTGCCATAGCTGATCTAGCATCTTGTTACACCCCAAATTGTAAGCTACTATGTAATAGTATTGCATAGGGCCGAAAGATTGTAATGTGAACTCAATGCTTGAATAAAATGTGTATCTTGTTGTCAAATCTGAGTATTGTTACGTTTAATGATTGTCTCATTTTAATGTATATCAATGGATGTTATTCTTGATGAAATAATACATATTAAGTTATAGAATCGTTAAAATTCTAACTTGTGAAATGTTTTATCTATATTGTTATGTTGTGAGCATTTGACTTCCGTGGACGTATGTCAGTGGATGCAGGTATAGGTACCATTCCTCCAGGTAGAGGGGAAATATCACTTGGGAGAGGGGCTTGGTTGGTTAACCGGTAATGATAACCAATTGAGCATACACACACGTCATTATAGGTTTGGGGAACTGAGTCAGATAAGTTGGTATTGATAAGTCATCCATAGGCGTAAACTGGCATTAGGAGTCGTGTCTTCTTTTGTACCTTTTGTAAGTGATGTTTATTTGTTGACTCTTATTATATTAAGTTCATTACAACGGATTGTATTTGAATGCAACTAATTAGGCTATGTATGTATAGGTATATACATCACCTGTAGCATGAAGGATATTAATAATAGTATATTATTATTTCCTGTTGATATATAAATTAATATTATATAATAAATATATAATTATTAAAGTTAAAAATAATTAACATAAATATATATATATATTACTTAATGTAATAACATATATATGTATTTATATAAATTATTATAACTTTAATGTTATATATATATATATATATATAAATATAATATTAATAAATTTATATATATATATATTATTTTATTAACAAAGATCATTGTTACTCATTTTCTCATCATGTATATTTGGAAATCGAACATTGCCAAGTATAAAGAAAATCGACTTTAATTATTTCCACCTTTGAATAAATTTGAAATAGCTGAAGGCTTCTCTAAATTTTAAAAAGGAAATAATTGATGCATAAAACATTGGACTTTATAAAATCAAGTTTGAAATATTTGTGAGTTTCCCGTGAAAAGAAATGGCGGATGAAATTGAAACGCGCGGCAATGCAAAGAGCGCTTCACCAGGGAGAACTCATCTATAGGGGCGACACAGCCATGAGATAGTTGTTGTTGCTTATTTAACCAAGACTTTTTCTAGTGAGGCGAATCACCTTCTTGCTGGCGCCATTTTTTTCAGGAATCACCTGTAAGTGGCGAATTTCAATGAATGGTTGAAAAATTCTGATAATGCTGTCAATAACTCAAGTCGAATCATTACCAAATTGCTTAGTTAGGGCTTGGAGACCCGCCAAGCCAAGTGCCTTTTGAATAAGTCTACATGAATGTGTTGTCAATTGCATAAGGAAATGCGTTGCTTTCCTAAGTCTATATAAAGGCTTGCATTTGCTGCGAATACTTACCAATTCCTTACCAGTTCATACGAATTCATATTTTGAGAGGTATCATATTGCTGTGAGTAACCTATATCCTGAGAAGTATCATTTGCTATGAGTATGCCATATTCTAAGAAGTATCATATTGCTGTGAGTAATCTATATTCTGAGAAGTATCATTTGCTGTGAGTATGCAATATTCTGAGAAGTATCATATTGCTGTGAGTAACCTATATTCTGAGAAGAATTTATCATTGCTGTGAGTAACCATCATTTGAGTAAAATCATCAATTTGCTGTGTATGAGCCAAATCTGGAAAGAGTGTTCTACTGAGAGAAAGAACAGAGAAACTCTGCAACCTGAGTTACTGCAGGAAAGACCATCATCATCATCTATGGAAGCTTAAATTTCAGGCATGGTTATCTTGTTCTCATTTCTTCTTGATTTTTAAAAGAAGTCATGCTAAACCTTTGAAGTATTATTCTGCTTTTATAGCTTAGAACCTATAAAGACATGTTAGGCAATTATAATATGATGCTATTGTGTAAAGCTTGCATTTTGAATGTCTAAAAGATACATTAAGAAATTAAGGATAAGTAATGCATGATTGTTTAAAGGAACATTTATCTGTCTTGAAAGGTAGACAATGCATTTAGGTATTATTGCTTATTTGTATGATCTCTATATATGGAGAATATGATTGTATTAGTAATTAAATACTAGGACGGAAATGAAGGCATTAAGTCAAGTAACGAACCACAACTTAAGTTAATAGGTTAACTTAGATAGCTTGAGGTACTCCTAGGATGAAGATGTCCAATAAAGGAAGGGAATTTATGAATATTTGTTATGCTGTTTCATTTCTAGTAGTTTAGTTTGATGTAGGATGTCTGGGGTACAGATTACCCAGTGAAGGACAAAGACCTACGCGTAGTGTAAGATAGCCCTAAGTCAAATCAACCCTGAATAGTGTATATGATAGATGACCTTCATTCGAAGTACTGAATGAGAACACTTTGGCCAAAGTAGTGAAATGTACGACATCCACTTAGATGTGAGATAGTTGAGACTACAATGTCAGTTCATCGTGATCCTTAAAGCAAGCTAGTTCGGGATTGTGAAATAGCAAGTTCTAGTTTTGTAGGACACACCACTATGCTCAGTTGGTAAACAGTGTCGGTTACCCTACCAATCTCTTCGTTGAAGGGAGGGCCATCTATCAAACGATAGATGTGTGGGGGACCGTATTATAAGTCCATGGTTGGCGGAAAAGCGCCCGAGTGATGTTTCTCCTCCTTACCAGGCTATTGAGGCATCGAGATTTGAAAGGCGGATTCCTGAAGTTTCTTACCACTATTAGTTCAAAAGCTCAATCGAGCTATGTATGTGCACGTATGTATATTTTTTCTGATGTTCATTTGAAAAGGAAAAGTTTCGTTATTTGAAATATGTTGTCTTGTTTCATTTGGAAGGAAAATTGTTAGTTAGCATGTATCTTGTTAATTGTTAATGTAATGGAAAGAAATGTTTCAGTACTTTCTTATATGCATGTTATCTATGTTAAAAGTTGTAGATTAAGATTTTTTTTTTTTTACATAAGAATCGGGTCGTTACACATCTGATGAAATCCATATGCGCAACTCATTGTCTAAGTCCCTCATCGTATGCATCAAGAATGCATCATTCACTCACCTGTAATGATGTGTTGATTCTGAAAACTCCAATTGTGGGTAATGATGATATATATGCTGAACACCCAGAGTTCCCATGATATTCAATCCTCTTAATTTGCCTTGAAAGGCCATTAGATAGACAAGGTAGGAAATCATGTGAAACTCATGGATTTTGAAATATTTTGTTATTTGATGGTGAAGACTATCATTGATCAAAGTTGGCCAGTCATAGAGTTCTTTCTTATCAATGATATGAGAGATGATATAAAACATCCAAGGTTGGAATTTGTTGGCCTCTGGTTGACTTGTGACTTTGCTGAGTAGAGTAATCATGATCGCAAATTCCTCCTTGAATTCTCCACGCTCAACATTCTTTAGCAAAGTGTTTTGTTTCTCTTTCAACCATTTGTGCGCAATTCTCTTGTATTTATCCTTTTGCATGTGCCACACCTTCTCACACTCATTTCTCAACATCGTCCGGCTTGAGGCTGCAAACAACTCACCCATCTGCTGTTTGAATTTCTTGTATTGTAGGATTGTAATGCTTGACACAAGCGATTACAAACTCAAGGCTTTGCACCGAGATGGGGATTGAAGTTGCTGCAAGCAATCCAGAGTGACCAAGATGTCTGATTGCAACATTTCTTGCGTCTCCCAAAGCACGCAAATTGAACAATTGATTTATATGATGCAAATTAGTTTCAAAAGTTTTTAGATAATCGTGATACAATACTGGCTTGGTTTTGAATTCGATGGGAGAGTACTGCATGCTGAAAAACTCAAATTTTGACTGTAAACTCGACTAGGTTTAGAAACTTTTTGCACAAACTGCTGAAAATAGAATGTTGATTTCTCTTAAATAAGTAGTTTTCCAAAAAAAAAGCTGGGACCTGGGTTTTGTTGAGAATCACATTTTAGGACCCAGATGATTAGATTTTGAAAAAGCGTGAAAGAAGTAGATTCTTGAAAATTTAAAATTTTCCAAAGTTGAAGAGGATGAAAAACCAAGTGGACCCAGATTGATGAAAATTTAAAAAGATGACACCCTTCTACTGAAAAGTGATGCCCTAGAATTTAGGGCCAAAAAACTGAGATCTGGGTTTTGTAGACAAGGTCGCTCTGAGTAGACCCATCGAAAATTTTGAGTTTTTGACCTACATGCATGACATGCGAATTTCCATTTTTGACAATTTTGACAAGACTTTTGACCATTTTTCCAAAATGCCTAAATTTAGCAAATTTTTTAATTTGGGGTACAACAAAACCACCAAGAAATCCTCTAAATTGGATCTTTCACCAACGTAGAGGATGTCGCCTACAAGGGATTTCGTCCTCACAAACCCTCCTATAGAAATGTCTTCTCCAACTTGAAAAAAATGAAATATCCAATACCAGCATAAACCAAATGAGAGCCCCACACCCTCTTTTATAGCTTTTTCGTTGCTTTTTTGAAAAAGCGTTTTTTGCTTTTTCATTGCTTTTCTCGGAAAAGTGCTTTTTTGCTTTTTTTTTTGAAAAACACTTTTTTTTTTTTCATTGCTTTTTTCAAAAAACACTTTTTAAAAATAACTTTAGGTCCCACTTAAGTTGCACAAATATTTATTTAAAATTTTTTTTTTTTCCCTTGTGTCTCCCTTGACCCTCTTTATAAAGCAACTTTATAAAATAAATAAGTTAAATATTTAATTTTAACTTTAATATTTTTATGTTATTTAAAATAAATACATCAAACCATTTAAATATTAAAATATTGATATCAACTGCTCGCACCAACACTTCTAAAAATAGCAAGATAGACAACTGACTCCGTCGGTGACCAAGATTACTAAAAATAGTATGGGAGAAATCACCAAAAACACTCCAGAAAAGGGCGTTATACAACTCTCAACCACACCATGCTGGATAAACTGTCACCAAAGTTCCCTAACCATAACCTCGTTAGCCTACGGGAACTACTGAACAGGCTAACTCTGCCAAATTGCTGAACAGGTTAGGAAGGGGACATTACAGTCCACCCTTCCCAAAATTGCTTGTCCTCAAGCAATCTGTACTTGAATGCCATGGCCAAATACCAGGATCCCAAATGAATCTGTAGAATGCTTCGCCATGCTTTCGCTGCACTACTTTGATACTACTGATACCACTATACTCAGCAGCTTTGTCAATCCTTGTTGTAAAATGAAGTAGCCTACCAATCATAAAAACTCCCGGATCCCATAGCCAAATTGGAAGTCCACCATTCTCAATACCTATTGACTTCCAAGCGCCACTTTGATATAAACTATCAACTCATGCTCCAATTGCGCTCTCAACTCTTGTGACCTCAAAAAGGAATCATCATTGTAATGTCCCCATTATAGCTCAGTTCAGGAGCATGTTGAGTTAGCCTATCTCTTGGACCCTTGTAGGCTAGCAGGATCTGGTTAGAGGGTCAGTGGCCATTTGGTGGGTTCGTCATTCTCACCCCTTCAACTTCAGTATGGGATTCAATACGAGCATGTGGAGTTCAATGTTCGCTAGCTTCTGACGGCACGAAAAGATACTAAGTTTGGAGGAAGTTATGAAATATTTTGTAGTTAAGTTAAATATTAATATTTAACTTAAATGGGTTATTATTATAAAGTCAAATTGACTTTATAAAGTTAAAACCACTTAAATATATTATAAAGTAATGAAGTATTACTTTATAAAAATTGATAAAGTGATTTTAAATCACTTAAAAGTACAAAAGTGCGCTCAACTTGGTAAAGCAATTATTTAATTGCCAAACTATGGAAAAGTGAAATAAATACATTTTAAATGTTTTTATTTTATGAGCCAAGTCATGCTTTTCTTGAAACTCGTGCCTTTTGGGGATATAAGGCATTTTTGGCAAATAAAACTCATTCATGATTATTTGACTTTGCCATTTTGGTTTTCTCCTGTGCTATTCTCTGAGATAAAGGTTTGAGCATTTCTTCCATTGGAGAGCGAGTTCTTCTTCAGTGTTGAGCATTTTTGAGACTGTGAGAGACCAGTCGAATTAGTGCATCTGTGAGGGCTTCATTCAGAGGTTCTATTGAGCTAAATCAAAGTTTTTGTTGAGTTGTTTACCAGTTACAATAAGGAAGAGGGTTTCTACACCAGAGACGTCTTCTTCATCTAATTTGTAGCTTTCAGCATTTTTTCTTCAGCTTCTTTCCTTGGTTGTACCATTTGCCTTGGGAAATGTCACTCTGGAGGCTAGGTGTGTGAAGTAGCTTGCAAAAACGCCTTCCTTTTTGGCTTCAGATAGTGTTCTATTCTTGGCGTCCCTCCTTCACATTTGTTTGTATCCAATTTCTGTTGGGGAGAAGTTAGATCTGTAGCTCTGGTGTCCAATTCTGTCAGTTTCACCATTCTTGGCTGGCAATTGGAATTATTTTCTTATTTAAATAATCTGGAGCATTTCAGGCATAGTTACAAGACTCGGACTCGCCTCGGACTCGGCAAGCCAATTTTTGACTCGGACTCGGACTCGGAGCCTAGACTCGCCCAAGACTCAGCAAAGACTCGGCAAATAGAAAAACCCTTGAAATTTAGAGATTTTTAAGGATTTAAAGCTTGTTTCATGCACCCTTTAGTGAATAAACCTCAAATACACAATAACATCATGAAATAGAAACTACTATGATCCTATACACAAACATATATCGATCACATAAGTATAAACGCAAATTTTAGCTGAAGGAAATAACACATTCAGATATATAAATATTGTCAAATGTATACAAAACTCATGGAATATGAAATCCATGGCATCAAAACAAATATCAAAACTAAAAAAATAAGTCTATGGCTCAAAAGAGCTTGCATTACTCATCCCAATATCACGACAAGTCATGCGCTAGTGTCTAAGTTAGGTCCTAGATGATGATGTAGCCATGATATTTGCTTGTGTCTCAATGATTGGTGTGTATATTCAAGTGAGGATTTTATTATTAAAATTTTATTGAAGCCTTCAAGACTGCATGTTTTGTTGTCTAATGTATGAATTTTGAAACAAGATAATCCTTGATTATGGCTTTGACTGTGAAAGATGCAAAGATTTGCAACAGGGGATATGTATTTTGTAGGTTTTTATGATCATGATTCATCATTGGCCTATAACATGCTTAGACCTATAGTTTGATGAGGGTTTGGGGGAAACGCCCCAACGGGGTCAAGGGGCAGCGCCCCCAGCGGGGTTGAGGGGCAGCGCCCCTCGCAGGGTCCCGGGGCAGCGCCCTGGGCGCGCTCCCTGTCGCGATACAGGGCGGGGTCGAGGGGCGGAGCCCCCGCCACCAAGCCCAAATGAAGACCTTCAAAACCACACAAACCTTCATGGCGCACACCATTTATTTAATAAATTTGAAAAAAAAAGAATGCAATTTAAAAAAAAAAAATTTAATCAAAATGGCCGAGTTTGGGGCACGAGACTCGGCGAGTCCGGCGAGTCTGCCGAGTCCGGCGAGTTTGGCGAGTCTCGGCGAGTACTCGGTAGCCGAGTCTCTGGGACTCGTTTAGGGTCACCCGCCTCGGGACTCGCGAGTACTCGCCGAGTTTGGGCGAGTCTTGTAACACTGATTTCAGGTATGTCTGTAAATTGTATTTTCATTGTTTCAGTTATTAAATACCTTCTACACTTCTATTTTGCAAGTTTTAGCTCAGATTTGAGTTTTGTGAGCATTTATATGCCGTACGCCCCTTCTCTTCTGTTTAGAAATCTTCTCTAAAAAAACTAAAAAACACAAAAGATAAACAAAAATAGAGGGGTTTGAGTTGGGAGCCAGCAGGGCTCATCACAATCATCAAAATCCAAATTGAAATATCTACGAGGGCTGAAATCTATACCATGAAAAGTCTCCTGCCAAGGCACCATAGTGAGGCCCACGTTTGCATACCACTGTCTAACACGATCCTGGGCAACAAGAAATATAATTTGCTCAATCCCAAAGAATAACCCTCAACATATCTCCTCACAGTACCCTGGAAGTGATGCCAATCAATCCCTAACCGGAAGCCGATAACAATAGTGTCATCCTTGGAATCATACATCCTGACAATGCCATCCCGATTATAGACTGATAACCCCTCACCGACACCTACTCTCCAAGTGTCAACATGCCTATTTTGAGCACACCAACTCATCCAATCGATTGCAATCATCACAGTAACATCTATAGATATATTCATCAACATCTTGAACTGATTGCAGTAACCATCACTCATACTAGTGGGAGCTAAAAATAATTGCTCTGACTTTGTAAATCCTCCCACAATTTGCTACCAAGAAGCTTGTAAGTACTCAAAGTTCATCTGCCCATAAACTGATGTTACCATAATCAGCATGGAAATGCTAGGGCAACAATTGTCATTAATCATTAGCCCTGAAAACATAGGAAATGTGAGTGTGGGAATGACCAAAGGGATTCCTCCAATAATCAAATTACCTCTACTAATCAACACCAACTGAGAATTACTCCATTGTTGGGTTGGAGGTATTGGCCAATCTATTTGCATGCTATTATTCAATGTCCTATGTAGGCTGATTGGAAAGTGGACAACAACGCCAATTTTGAAGTTTTGTCCACCACTCCAATTCTGAATCAATATCACACCCCTGGTACCTGTACCTGGATCCCAAATCCTGTGATTGTCACCAATGATACTCACACATACGTCCTCATGGTTGCTGCAACAAATGATGTCAACAGTGCTAAGTCTGAAAATTTGATTGATAACCATCTCGAAATTGCCTCTACTGTCATAAATTGGCAAGACGTCATCAACATTCCAATTCCAAGTGTTATAGTGACAAAAATGTGCACACCAATCAATGCAATCAGCTGCTAACATCCATGCAAGGTCTGAAATTTTTATGATTAGCACCATAGAACAACCCTTAAACAATAATGTGTAAGTTGGAAACCAAAGAACCAAGTGTGAATAGTGTTCCACTAATATGCATTTAAATGAAGTAAGGAATAATGAATCCATTATGAAATAACATGTCTTGAGAATAACTTGGGTCCACAAACACCATTTCATGCTTAGCCATAAATTTTTTAATATCAACAAGAAGAGGTCCTTTACCAATGTCATCCATAAATTTTTTATCAACCATTTCATGATGAACAAAATCATATGAAAATATTGGTTTACTGTTCACAATAAAAAAATTAGCATCAATTTCATACCTTTCATTGGTGTCTTCATGGATCTCATGCATATCATCTTCCTTTTCTAGATGTTCATCATTATATATAGATCCAAAAAGTGTATCACGCTCATACAAAGACACTAGACTGTTGATAACACTCATAGAATCCATATTCTCTTCACTCCTTTCAAGGATGTCTTCATAGGTTTCATGCACCCCTTCAACCAACGTTGAATGCTCATCATTACCTGCTGATTCATGAAGTGTATCACACGAAAAACTGCCTTCAATACCTATTATATCTGCTATATCGTGGCTGCAAGCTACCCTTTCATGTGAGGATTTATTCTCAAAATTTGAAAATTCATATTTAGGATGGGGGTTCCAATCTCTATCAGCATACTGAATTCCCTTAATATGATGAATGATGGAATCATTATGCAATGTTTCATACATATGAAGTTCATCAACCCCTCCAACGAATTTCTTAGTCTCCATAACCCTTGCATCATTTTCTTGATACTTAGGTGTGGCTGCAATAGGAATAGAATTTTCTGCTTTGTATAAAGAAAAGTGAGCCATACTCAATTGTAAGCAAGGATCATCAACTTCTTTTTCTTTATCTTTAGCATACTTGAAAGCAAGATCCCTGTCCATTAGCAATTGCAAGTAATCTGATTTCATCGTTTCCAATGCTCCTTTGATATAGTACAATTAGGTAACAGTGACTCCACTTGCAACTCCCTTTTGTGTCTCCTCAATTTAAGCTTTCCAAATGAGATCTTCAACATATTTGTGAGTATTGTCTGCTCTTGTTAACACTTGCACAACTTTCTCATCAGTAACCACAAGTTGGTCCTTCAACTCTTGCAACGTTAAAGGTCTCTAATCAAGTTCATCAAGTGAATTGGGCTGCCACACTTAATTTTCTGATCTGCTATCATTTGTAGGAATCATATCATCATCAAAATCAGCCACTTCTCTGGTTGATGCCTTGCAATCCTCAAGTGAAAATGATGGGACAGCGTTATGAACAAACCCAATATCATCCAGTGAATCCATCTCTTCACAAGGCCTATAATAACCACCTCTAAATCACGAACATAGAGACTCGTGTACACCTTGCTTGTAAAAGCAACAAGTGACTCTTTTTTCTCAATGTCCATGGTATTGCTCTATTGGAAGGAAACATTATGGAAATCATTCTTTTGATTGTTTGTGCTGTAGGAACCCTCTCTAGGTGGGTTCTAACCAAAACCAATTTTTTTGCCCTTGTTTGATATTTTGGGTTTACAAGTAATGTTTGTTTTGGTAATTTCACAATTTAAAGAACTTTGCCAGGTAAAGATGAATGTGAATACATGTGCCAATTGCCAAATGAAAGTTCAACAATGGAAACCTCAATCATAAATCTGATTATATATAAATTGCAAGTACAAAGTATATTTCAAAAATCATATTGTTAACCTTCTTGTTCAATGATGCTAACATACCCGTGACTGTAGTCACACACAATGCTGGTCTGAAACTCTTTCAACATCAATTTCTGGAAGAGCTGGTAGCAGCTACAAACTTTATCAGATTAACACCTGGCAGCAACTGTGATGTTTCTCTACTTCCAACCAATGCCACAACAAACTAGAAGACCAATCGCCCTCAAAGGAAGGTAGTAATAGCAAAGATCAAAGGTGTTTCAGTCTAGAGACTTACATGTCCAGCACCAAGGAGCAGTTCGCCCAAGCTTAGATGGTGAATAGCCTTAGCATAAGGCCCACGTGCTGATAAGATATTGCTAGCAGCAAAGAGATGAATCCTTAATGATTGATTTTACTGAGAACTGATCTATGCTTTTCCAATCCCTTAAATGATCTTCAATTCAATGCCTTAAACAGCCCAATGCAAATACCACGTGCCAAGAAAGGATTTCTTTAGCAGCAATAGAGGTAACTGGTGATATTTACTTTGAAATCTGTAAATGATTAATCTTCAATTAAACCCTGGTGAAGTACCATACCAAAATAACTAACATAATGGAATAATATTGTAGCAACACTATAGCACAGTTACTATTCACATCATTGTAGCGCAGGTACTATTCACGTCACTGTAGCATGGGTACTATTCACATCATTGTAGCAGCAGATCAATAACTTCTGATTTTTTCTTCTCCAATGATGGTTATTTCAACAATCTAAAATCTGCTCTTCAAACCCTTGTAAACTTTTTTTTAATGCACAGATTGAACCCTTGAATGAAGTCCACAATCAAGCAATAATATCAACTGGTATTGCACAGCCTCAGAATTGCATAGACACTGAAGAGTTTTCGTTCTCCAATGCTGTAAATGGTAGAAACCCTAGTTGGCTTCCTCTCCAAGCACAAACTCCAAAGACACAATTTAATATTCTTCAAAACATAATGAATTCGAATGCCTTTGATGCCCTTTTATAATTCCTCAAGAAGGTCGACCTTTTAAGCTGCTTTTAATCATCTTTTGAAATCCACTTTAGGTTTTTAATAAAAACTTTATAATATCTCCTCAAACTTGGGCGCCCAAAATAATATTATAAAAATGTACTTTAAGTGATTTTAATTGAGGGTCATGGCCTCATCGGAAATAAAGCACACTTTTGACTTTATAATTTAACTTTATATTATTTAATTATCATTAAAGTACCTTTAATGATAATTACTCATTGAATATTTAATATTTCGCCCATCCAACTGATTAAGAGGTCAACACTGCATTTGAGACCTGTCCAGGTGCCTTACTAAATATAGTAACCCTGACTCCCCTAAAATGGTGACTTACTATAAATAGTAAGTATGAAGAACTGAGTCTAACGAAGGCTAAACCTGAACCCACATTGAGCTTTGAAGGAGAAAATACATTGATCTCTGCCAAGAAGGACCCTCTAACCATCTGTGTTTGCCTACGAGGGCCAAGAATAGGCTAAACCACCTAACTTTGATGCTAACGAAAAAATGAGGACATTACAGTCCGCCCTCCCTGAAATTGCTTGTCCCCAAACAATCTCCACTGCAAAGAAACTCCAATCCTTGGGAGGCCCAAAGAAGAACTGTGAATGTCCCGCACATCTCCAACTGACTCCTGTAGCACCAGCATAAACACAACTGCGCAAAATATCCTTGGATCCCAAATCCAGAATGGAAGTCTGCTAAGAAGAACATCCTCAAACTTTTGCTGCTCAGTACTGATCCCATCTTCACCATGCTAGGAGTGTTGAAGCAGTCCACTGGGACCCATCCAATACACAGTGCCAATCCTGTCGCCACCTAGATCCCAATATAAATGGTACTCACATCCATCCATCATAAGGAAGTAAGAATATCTGGAAGCGTTTGCTACACAACATCTCTCACCATCCTTTGCCAAACTCCCATGGATGTGCTGACTAACCAAGCCACCATGCCTACTGCCACAACAACCTCCCGGAAGCCCTGCCTCCCATTGAAACCCCGAAGTGGCAAACTCTGTCAAATACACACTAGCATGATGGTAAACCACCCTCTGATCCTGCAAGTAATTCCCCGCTAACAACTGAGTCGAGTACTTGCAACCTCTAGTCTCCTCTTCTGAAAATGGTACCTCTACGCATAGAAATGAGTTGCTTCCCTCGACTGCACAAAGAGAATCACCCTGCGCACCAACATTGTGCATCGGATACGAATTATGTACAGGTGGATCAAAGAAAAAACTGTAAGCACTCCTCACTGTGTACACACTACTAAACTCCTCCGTGAGCCTTGTTTGGAATCCCGATGCATTGGAAAGATCCCAAACACTGCGATTATCGCTCAACCCTGAACCAGTATCAGGAGTGTGATCGGCTTCCAACTCGAAGAGTGGATTATCATTGATCAAACTACTGTCAAACTCAAATAGTGGATTATTCACAAATTGCACAATCACTCCATGCTGATCTGAATCATTCATCTTTGAGTCCCTGGAACAATAAATTGAATCGTACTCTTGAATCAGCTCAACAAACTAATAAGCAGCATCGTGTGTGCTATCAACTTCGCACACAATATCATCAAAGGTCCTGCTGCTAGGTACCTCATAGGATGGCTCAACTGGCAAGATAGAAGTTGTTGTTCTGTCAATATCTTCACACCCTTCTGCTGCCAAAGCAACTGCATGTCCATCCAAAGCATGATCCTGGGATTCACTGCCAATAAATGAATTTTCTGTGTTGTTTTCTAAGGTTTGATATGAAATATCAAACTCACTATGGCATGAATCTTCATCAATTTTTTCCCTATACACCCTCTTGAAATACTCTACCAATCCAATATGTTCAGGATGCAAGGTGACAATAAAGGTCAAGTAATCATTAAGTGAGTATTGTGCTTTGAAACCATCAGGCATACTCTGATATCCCTCAAAGATTTGAGGGGCTTCCTGTTCATAACTTTCCCTCATCTTGATGGCATCCTGTTCAATTTCTCCCCTTGATTTCCCTACAATACTATACCAACCCATAACTGAAACTGGTTGGTAACTGACGAGTGTTGGTCACTCAAAAGTTGTCAATGTGAGCCCTCAAAATTTTTTAATTCAAACCCCAACAGGATGGCAGGAAACTGCTCTGATACCACTGTAGGAACCCTCTCCAGGTGGGTTCTAACCAAAACCAATTTTTTTGCCCTTGTTTGATATTTTGGGTTTACAAGTAATGTTTGTTTTGGTAATTTGACAATTTAAAAAACTTTGCCAGCTAAAGATGAATGTGAATACATGTGCCAATTGCCAAATGAAAGCTCAACAATGGAAACCTCAATCATAAATTTGATTATATATAAATTGCAAGTACAAAGTTTATTTCAAAAATCAGATTGTTAACCTTCTTGTTCAATGATGCTAACATACCCGTGACTGTAGTCACACACAATGCTGGTCTGAAACTTTTTCAACATCAATTTCTGGAAGTGCTGGTAGTAACTACAAACTTTATCAGATTAACACCTGGCAGCAACTGTGATGTTTCTCCACTTCCAACCAATGCCACAACAAACTAGAAGACCAATCGCCCTCAAAGGAAGGTAGTAATAGCAAAGATCAAAGGCATTTCAGTCTAGAGGCTTACATGTCCAGCACCGAGGAGCAGTTCGCCCAAGCTTAGATGGTTAATAGCCTTAGCATAAGGCCCACGTGCTGAGAAGATATGCTAGCAGCAAAGAGATGAATCCTTAATGATTGATTTTACCAAGAACTGATCTATGCTTTTCCAATCCCTTAAATGATCTTCAATTCAATGCCTTAAACAGCCCAATGCAAATACCACATGCCAAGAAAGGATTTCTTTAGCAGCAATAAAGGTAATTGGTGATATTTACTTTCAAATCTGTAAATGATTAATCTTCAATTTAAACCCTGGTGAAGTACCATACCAAAATAACTAACATAACACAATAATATTGTAGCAACACTGTAGCGCAGTTACTATTCACATCACTGTAGCGCAGGTACTATTCATGTCACTGTAGCATGGGTACTATTCACGTCACTGTAGCAGCAGATCAATAACTTCTGATTTTTTCTTCTCCAATGATGGTTATTTCAACAATCTAAAATCTGCTCTTCAAACCCTTGTAAACTTCTCTTTAATGCATAGATTGAACCCTTGAATGAAGTCCACAATCAAGCAATAATATCGGCTGGTATTGCACAGCCTCAGAATTGCATAGACATTGAAGAGTTTTCGTTCTCCAATGCTGTAAATGGCAGAAACCCTAGTTGGCTTCCTCTCCAAGCACGAACTCCAAAGACAATTTAATATTCTCCAAAACATAATGAATTCGAATGCCTTTAATGCCTTTTTATAATTCCTCAAGAAGTTCGACCTCTTAAGCTGCTTTTAATCATCTTTTGAAATCCACTTTAGGTTTTTAATAAAAACTTTATAATATCTCCTCAAACTTGGGTGCCCAAAATAATATTATAAAAATGTACTTTAAGTGATTTTAATTGAGGGTCATGGCCTCATCAGAAATAAAGTACATTTTTGACCTTATAATTTAACTTTATATTATTTAATTATTATTAAAGTACCTTTAATGATAATTACTCATTGAACATTTAATATTTCGCCCATCCAACTGATTAAGAGGTCAACACTGCATCTGAGACCTGTCCAGGTGCCTTACTAAATATAGTAACCCCGACTCCCCTGAAATGGTGACTTACTATAAATAGTAAGTATGAAGAACTAAGTCTAACGAAGGCAAAACTTGAACCCACACTGAGCTCTGAAGGAGAAAACACACTGATCTCTACCAAGAAGGACCCTCTAACCATCTGTGTTTGCCTACGAGGGCCAGGAATAGGCTAAACCACCGAACTCTGATGCTAACGAAAAAATGAGGACACTACATGTGCATACATCCTCATTTGCTAATTGTTGGCGTAATAACTAACACCTTTGGTGTGTAAGTTAAATTAGGCAGCTATGCACACTGCATAATGAGTGCTCTTCAAATTAGGAGGGGAAGCTCCCTCTTTTGTTGATATGTGTGAAAAAGTAAAGTATTCTAAATCCTATCTTTTTTCTCTCAGTTGGAAGAGGCACAAGGTTAAGAAAACCTAGAACGTTGCAGCTAAGGATTTTCTGGTTTCGTAGATCATTAACTACAACTAAACTATCTACTTTAAATCTATCCAGTTTCTTGAAGTAAATAAAGCATGAGGAAATGGAGCAGAAATGTGATTACACGATAAACTTCAGGTAAGATTCACTACATGAAGGCAAGGTGGCACAACTATTTGCTTGGTTGGGAAGAAGTTTATTAGAACAAACAAATATACGATAAACTAAGCACAAATTCACAACGTGAAGGCAAGGTGGCACAACTATTTGCTTGGCTGAATAAGTTTATACATCACACGATAAGCTTTAAGTACAAATTCTAAACGTGAAGGCAAGGTGGCACAATGATTTTCTCAATCTGAATAGGCTTATTAAACACAAAACACAAGGTAAGCAACTGAGACAGTGTATTGCATAGACGAAACACGCGTACAACAACGATCAAACCAACAACCCCATTTAACTAAGATGAGAGCATTCATCATAACAACTGCATGAAACCCAAGTGGCATAACAATTCATCATCATAACAAATACTCGTGAACAGATACAAAAAGGCAATATTACAGGCAAGGTAGGCGCAACATATATTGCTCTCTTGTGCAAAAGTTCTATTTACAAGGGTGAACCAATCTTGAGAATAGGCATGTTGCCGACAACACAACAATTCTCTATCACAAGAAAAATTTAATTACAAACGAGTTGAAAGCTCTTATTTATAGACATCAAAGGTGTAGGCAACCCTAAAATCACCTTGAGTCAACTTAGAGTCTCGCAGCATGCGAGATCTTTATTCCTAAACCCTAATAAAGGAAACTATACGGTTAACTCGAAAGCTACCATCACTTAACCAATACATCTAATCTAAATGGACAATGTGCAAGCATGCATGTCCTTATTGAAAGCAAGTTAACTGGAATACTACCATCAGTTAACGTAAATCCTAAATGAAACTCCAAGTGAACATAGATACTTCCAAGATAGACATGCGTGAGATGCATGACAGCGAGTTAACTCGGAAAGAAGCGTCGAGTTAACTACTGTGACTGAGGTCTATCCTGAAAGGTGGGAACTGAAGTCTACTGGCCCTGATCTTGAGCAAGTAACCGCTCCACGAGGTTAGTGACTGCATCACCATCTAGAGGTTGTCACATGTCTTAACTGTCAATTCATTGCTTGTCAGCAACTCAAGCAAACCTGGAAATCTCTGCACACTTAAACTGGCACTTCACTGACTGGTAATTCCGATGGATTTGTAATTGAAGTGATGGCCACAATTTCTTCTGCAGCTTGACGCTTCTCACGTTTTTCATGCTTTTCTCTAAGGAAGAGTGTTGCATGACGAAACCACGAAGTCTAACCGCGAACACTCTGGTTGTGAGAAATGTACATGAACTTGCTGCACATGCAGACTTCCAACGGTATGTCATGTCCCTAAAATAACAAATACCATAAAGACCAAGTGTTAAAATACCAATAAATTAATAAATAAAATAAATAGAAATATTAAGATTAAATATAAAATAAATGTTTACCATATCAATATAAACATATATAAATAACAAATATAATTATAATATATAGGCAAATTATTGTTATTATATTTTAGTATTAAATAACTTAATATCAAAAATAATAACAATAAATAAATATTATAATCATTACACATCAAAGATTGTAATACATTAGAATAAAATAATAATAAGCTAATAGCAAATTGGTTTTATTATTATACTTTAATATTAAAATATGTTCAATAAAACATCAAAATAAAATAATAAAATAAGTATATAAATCTGAAATGTCATAATTATAGTAATAATATATTATTTTCAAATATAGATATTATTGTGATAATAAGTTTTTAAGGGCAGCAATTAAATCTAACAAAGGGATATATTTTATGAAAAGTCACCTCTTTCACCAAACAATACATTCCCCCCATGAGTCACCTACCTTGAATGGTATAAATAGAAGGAAGGAAAGTAAGGAAGAGGAAAAAACATGGAGAAACAAAACAGCAGCAACAATTATTGTTATGCATTGGAATATAGACTCATTTAATATATATATTATTTAATAGGCATACAAGTATATATGCATAGATATAGATAAATCTTATAATGAATAATATCATTATCAATGAATAAAGAATATATATGAACAAGGAAAGAATATATATATATATATATATATATGGGTAAGTAGATAGGGGAATCATTGGTGAATATACAATAATGATACTTGCAACAATTATTAAACCTTATAAATAATGATGGCTCTTTAATATAAACATAAGTAGATTATGCATATTTTGTCCTCATCCTATGATCAATCCAGTATAAGGTTGAAGGAAGACGATTAAGGAATAATGAGTCATGGAAGACATAGCCAATCAGGTGAGACTACTCACTTAGCTTTAATATTTAGTTGTCCTCAATCTGACATAACAATGTTGCATGAACCTTGTATGCCCAACAATTCTATGTATTATTAAAAATAATTGATATGCTTTATTCATTGGAATGCGCATAGTCCCCTCTGATGTGTCAGAACCATGCCTTCTTGATATCGAATTTGGAAATAGATTCCTTATACTGGAAATTGGCATTGAACTTAGGCGGATTGTGTAGTCTTTGACTACTCAGAGGCCAAATGGTTTATCTTCTATAGATATGGCTTTAATAATGATTAATCTACATTTATATTTGATTTTTGCAAATATTGGACTTGTAGGATGTATTGAATTGCAAAAAAACATAATGAACATGTAGACATGAATATTTCTCAATTTAGTTTTGTATTATGATATACCTTCATATTAGGACTCAAGGAATTGTTTGATCATATTAAATAACTCTTATTAAAATGTGTAAATACAAATGAAATACTAATGACTGTATATAGATTGTCTGAATTGTGTTTGTAATCCCACCAGGAGCGCTGAATCATAACTTAAAGTGGTTCGTTTGAAAACCTCACCCAGGTTCCGCCCCACAGGCCCAAAGCAAGGGTTGGGTAGTCTGCCCCACAGGCCCCATGGGTTGGGCAGTTCTGCCCCACAGGCCCATGACAAGCCATGGGTTGGGCAGTTCTGCCCCATAGGCCCATGACAAGGGTTGGGCAGTCTGCCCCACAGGCCCATTGCAAGGGTTGGGTCATGGAGGGGTGAGGGTCCCACCTTGGCATTCCACCCCACAGGCCTGAGATACAGGTTGGGCATTGGAAGGTGGTAGACCGTAGGCCCTTAAGGGTTCCCCTCTCCTGATGGGCTGAGTAACTTCTCTTATGTTTGCAAACTGCATTGGTGATTATGTCTTATGTGGATTACTAGATATTAATGCTAACAGATGTGTTGTTGATATGTTGAATACAGGACTCAAATTTAGGGTTATTGAATTTAGGAGAACATACTTTTGGAAAGAAGAAATCCTAAACCTAATCAACAAGCGAATCTTAGGACAGGACAGGGAAGGAACATTACACGGTATCAAGCCTCTAAACTGGTTTTGGAAGACAATCAGCTATACGAGGCATGAAACTATGTGGACTTGAGTGACTACGCCTGTCAACCTTTTGGATGCGCTTGATACAAATCGGTGTCAGCTTTTCTGATGAAATCATGAATTAAGACTGACTTGGTCTTGAATTCGATCTGCGTGAACTGCATTCTGAAAAACTCACCTGTTGACTATGAACATGGCTATGTTCTGACAACTTTCTCCGGAAAACCAAAAATCACTCCAGATAAGGCTAAAAATAGCCTATCAAAGGGCAATTTTCACAAAAATTTCTGAGACATGGGTTTTGTGCAGAATCAAATTCTAAGATGACCCACAACATCAAAAATTCCAAAAAAAATGATTTAGGCCCACATGCAAAAGGTTTTCAGTTGAGATCTGAGGGGCTATGAGGGCAATTTTTCCCGAGAAAATTTGGAACATGGGTTTTGTGCATAATTGAATCCTAACACAACCCAAATCAATAGATTTTGGAAAAAATGTGTTTTAGGCCTGCATGCAAAAAAAAATCTCAGAAAAAAGCACAGAGCTCTAGAATAGAGGTTGCGGGGCAATTTTCACGAAATAATCTGAGACATGGGTATTGTTGTTGATGCTGAAATACACGAATCCAGATGCTTTGTTTCTGAAAATTTTCTGTTTCCTTGACATGCGAAGAATACCTAAGACAAGAAATAGAAGAAAATTAGACAGAAGATAGAAGTTTTTGTTTGTTTGTTTTCTCTGCTTCTATAGAAATTCGCCTATGTCTGTATGAATTCTGCTGATGAATCTGGACCTGTATTTGCAAGGAAATCTGAAAAATGTTTGTTGTAGCATCTTCGAATGCTTGCACAAGAGAAAATTCGTTCGCACTTCAACTTGTTATGAGAGAAATGGCACCAATCTTGAGATAAATAAAGAAATTTTAGGTTTATGGCGCTGACTGCAAGAATAAACCCTGATTTGGAAATAATTAATTTGATTGGACCTCCTTTCGTTCGAACATAAATTGTGTTTTGAGTTCAAAAAATATTAAAATATTCAGTTTCACTCAACATGCGAAACTCAGTTGAGTTCTCAAAATAGGCGCCAATAATAAAATATTGAAGAAATTCACCCTTTGCATAGCTGACATGCGAGAACTGAATTTTAATATTATTTTAATGAGATAACTGAAAAACTCTCCTTTTGGGTCACCTTAGAATATTTTTCTGAATCCAAAAAGTCAAACTTTGTCTTTCTAGGCGTCCATCTCCAAAAGTTGAGATTTTTTGCTAACTTCCTACTTTGTAGCTCGTTGAAAACGTCACAGCAGCCTCTGTTGAACCCTGATTTCTGAGTGCCTAGGTGATGCTGGAGTTGAGTTGAATGATTCATTGCATAACCTGATCAACACAGATGAAATGCCTGTTGGGAGCTGTGACCTTAGAAAACTGAATCTGGTGCCTCAAAATGAAGGGCGCCTTTTTCAAGGAGATATGTAATTTCATAAGAAATTCCGTACTTAGCCATTTTTCTAATTTGCCATTTGACGCTTCAATCTGCCACTGCAGGCGAACGATGACTCTTGTCGACTGGATGTTGGATCCATCACGTAGTTGGAAGAATTACGCACCCGATGACTGCATATACAAGGCTTGAATGTTGAATTAAGACCTCCAGATGTAAGGGCGCCCTTGGCTTGCAGAGGAGCAAAAACTGAAATTAACATGATTTTGCATTTTGTCAATTTCAACCAAGTGCCCTACTTTGACCCTTGCTACCGGGAGCCGGATTACTCAGAAATCTGCGTGCTGACAGGCTTGCTGCGTAGATGGAACAACTTGGAAGAGATGTTCTTGGGAGTAACAGAACAAACAAACTGCATTTAATGCCTCCCCAAGAAGGGCGTCTTTTTCAAGGCAATGTGTAAAACCCATACTTAGCCGTTTTTCCACTTGTCTCCATTTTGCATTGATTCTTTGATTATGGGAGATTGACAGATCTTGACGGCTGACGGATAGATTCACTGTGTAGCTAGGAGGATTCCGCACAACTCCCGTGAAGACGACAGCTGCAAGAAACCTTATTTGACTGGCCTAAAGGCAAGGCGCCCCTAGCCAACAAAGGAGCAATTTGATATTTTCATTCTATCCTTCCTCCGTTTTACGTGCTTACTGGAACCATTGTCACGGTCACTTAGCTTATCAGACGATCTCGCCAACGGATGCACAATGGAGTTGAGCTGAATCAGCAAAGATTACTTGGAAACGGGAACTGCAAATTCATCCATTTGAGGGGTCTAATTCAAGGGTGCCCCTGGGCTACAGGGGTGCATAAACTGAAACTTTGACTGCCTCTGTGATGTGTATTCTCCTCATAACTTTTGCCTCTACCTTCGTTTGTCGGAGTTCTACAACTTGGACGAACTCGCTCCATAGCTTGTTGGAAAGCTAACTGAAAACTAGAGAGAACAAATGTATTTGCAACTAAAAACAACCAAATCTTGACCTCCAAAATGAAGGGCACCTCTGGCTTGTAAAGGCGTAGATTTGCTCTGAATTTCATGTTTTCCACCATTTCACACTCTGCGAACACCACATCAGTTGCTGAGGTTGACCATGTAGAGGCCTTACCACTGCTAACATGTGTACATGACTGTATCTCACTATTTTCACATGTACGGATGCGTAAAGTTCATTTGCACGTTGATTGCGCAAGCGTCTCCCACGTTACATAGTGAAAAGCTTCCAGACAGAATATTTTTGGCACTTTTTGCCAGTTTGAAAATCCCCTCCATCAAGAAGTATATTTTTCAGCATCTTTCATCCTATAATTTTCTACTTTGAGTTTCAGGCTTAGATTTTGACACCTAGTACTCGCCAACTGCCATTGACGACCTCGGAGGTCCTAACTTTTCTCTTGAAAATTTTGAAAACTACCCACCAGGCTTAAACTGGCTTTTAATTGAAACTGACTTCACCACTGTGATCGTGATGTGAAATAAGCCAATCAAAATTAATTTCAGCCAATTCTGACAAGTTCCTATTTTAGGGTTTTGACCTAAAAATAGGGTTCAAAATCCCAAATTTTCAAAATTTGCCAGTATCTTCCTTACATCACACTGACCAAACGCCCATACTTGATCTGCCTAGAAATTGAGTTTTGACATCATTTTTACAAGGTTTAGACCATTTTAAGCAAAATGCCTTAATGAAGCAAAAAATTTGGTTTGGGTACAACACCAATTTAGTGAACTCCAAATCAGTAGATTGTTTATTTTCAATGCTATCATGAAGATCAATGTACTTAACTTCGTTAGTAGAAACACTTGAAGAACTAACTTTATCCTCAATCCTTGTAGCATCATAACCATCAGAAACAATTTCAGCCACCTGTATCTCTTTTCCAACTTCCTCTTTTGTAACTGTTTGTTCTTCCTCTAGCCTCTTCAGCTTTTTACCTGTGCATTGGTGATTAAGTTCCTAGGTTCTTTTGCACGTGAAACAAAGATTTTGTCTTCTAAGTTCATTCCTGCTAATTTCCTTTTTTTCTGTGTTGGTATACTTCTTTACCTTGGTATCTGCTTTCTTTTCTTTAGCAGATATAAAATCTAGCACTTCAGGATGCTCTAAAAACTTTGTTAGAGTCTTATCATATTTTTCAAAATTTTGCATCATCTTTGACATAATCTCTTGCATGGATTTGATCGTGCTCACGAAAACTCCCAACATATTGAAATGACTAAAAGCTAAACTGAAATTTCGGGTTAGAATCCACAGGCTGGCAGGTTCGTAGGCTCTGATACCACTGCAACATGCACCTTCAATTTGCCTTTGTTTTTTTTTTTTTGTGTTTTCTGATGTGTTTGAAATGTATTTTGCAATAGTTTTGTGATGGTTTGAGATGATAAATAAAGTGCAGAAAATTAAAGTAACGTGCAGCAATGAATAACAACTCAGAAATTGCAATTTTCAGAATTACAATGCACATAAAATTCCAGATTTGAATTACAATCAGAATATTGAGTTTTTCTCAATTACAACAACAACCCAGATCATAAAATGTCACTACATATCTAAATCCAACATACCCAAGAAAAGTTGACAACTTTGACAAAGGGCTATAGTTGCAACCAGTTAGTTGGGACCTCTGAAAATGGCTGGAAACCACCTCCAAACCTACTGTCATGCCTCCTACTGATATTGCTGAGTGTTCCCCAAATTATGGCGCCCCAAATTGATCAATATGCAGCCCACAAAACCCTACGCTAGGGTTGTTATCCCATGCGCCTCCCTATGCAATTGTACGACCAACAAGGGAAAGGAATATTTGAGATGAAAGTAATGATCTTCAATCTACTGTTCACCTTATGCAATTTGTTCACTGAAATCAGACTTGTAACTATTGAAACTCTTCAATAATATGGCTCAGCTGTGATTCTTGTGTAAAACCACCAAGAAATCCTCTAGATTGGATCTTTCACCAATGTGGAGGATGTCACCTATAAGGGATTTCATCCTCACAAACCCTCCTGAAGAAATGTCTTCTCCAACTTGAAGAAAAACGAAATATCCAATACCAACATAAACCAAATGAGAGCCCCACACCCTCTTTTATAGCTTTTTCAAAAAAGCTCTTTTTTGCTTTTACGTTGCTTTTTCTAGAAAAACGCATTTTTTTTTGTTTTTTCATTGTTTTTTTTCGAAAAAACACTTTTTTTTAATAACTTTAGGCCCCACTTAAGTTGCACAAATATTTATTTAGAAAATAAATATTTCCTCTTATGTCTCCCTTGACCCCCTTTATAAAGCAACTTTTTAAAATAAATAAATTAAATATTTAATTTTAACTTTAGTATTTTTATGTTATTTAAAATAAATGCATCGAACCATTCAAATATTATAATATTAATATCAACTGCTCCCACCGACACTTCTACAAATAGCAGGATAAACAATTAGCTTTGTCGGTGCCCGAGACTGACTTACTAAAAATAATATGGGAGAAATCACCGAAAACACTCCAGAAAAGGGCGTTACACAACTCTCAATCACACCATGCTGGATAAACTGTCACCAAAGTTCCCTAACCATAACCTCGTTAGCCTACGAGAACTACTGAATAGGCTAACTCTGCCAAATTGCTGAATAGGTTAGGAAGAGGACATTACACCTACATTGGAAGAGTGTAGATATTCATTTTGTTGGAGGACACTCAGATGTCTATGAACCATGTGATGATTCATTTGCACTTGTTGATGCCCTACTTGCAGATCGGGCTCACCTTGAGGAAGCTCGACCAAGTTTGTGTGGAACCTGGGTGTCGGAGTTGATATGTAATTATATCCTGGGTAGTTATGCTTGGCAAGTATGCATATGATTTGGCTTACACAACAACATAACACACCCTTAGAATGGGCTTGTAAATACTTTATGCTGCTTGCCTGGATGCTTCTAGAATGTCGTTGCAATGGCCCTTCAAGTGATTGGAAGGTGTTTGATTTCTACTTCTAGTTTGTGGATCTTGAAGCATTTGAATCAGCCTCCCATGTCACATTTAGTTCACAAAGGTTTCTTTGGCTCATGGTAGCGATGTTTTGATTCATGGCTTTTTATATTCAAGTCTACAATTTTAGATAGTTTTAAACTAGCAAAAGTTTTAGGTTGTTTTTTAACTAGGGGGTGTTTTAAAAGGCTATTGAGTTCATAAAATTGGAAATTTGTTCATTAACAAGGGATCTTATTTATAAAGTGGAAAAATCTTTTAGGTCATGTTTAGAGGGGGGCATAATTTACAACTTGTTAGATATTTTATGCAATAAATCAGATTTTAATCTAAATTTCAAATTTCAATTTTTTTTTTTTTTTCAAACTTACAACAACCATTGTGTTCGGTATTCAGGGTACCTTTGGTTCACATTTACAAGTTTTTGTGATTGAAGTACTATACCCAATGCCTAATATAGTTGCAACAATAATGTCTATCGCTTTGTCCTTATAAATCTTTGGGGAGAAATAAGGACATTGCCATTTTTTATTTTCATTCCCTCCCATACCCATTCATTGCTGTCATAAGATGTAAATCTTGATTGAAGGAAATTTTGATTTCTTTCTAAGCAAGTGTCTTTGATAGGGCGAATCCTTTTCACGTGTTGTTTATGTGCCACATACCTCTTTACTCACATGCTTTAATGCCACTTTCATCTACAAATGGGTATATTGAAAGGATGACCTTCTATGTATCAACTGGTATATTGGAAGGGTGAAAATATTGAGAGGTTTGGTATTTCGGTTTGGCAACTTATAGTAGAAAAGGCAACCTCTTGGAGTGATAAGGAACCCATCCATTTCCACTTGACAACAAAAGCCATAAGTTGTTGTGAATTGTATTCTCTGAGCATTATTGATGGATCCCAATTTGGAAGTGTGTAATATTTGGATATACACAATGGCTCGTTATTTTCGCAAATTAATGCTAGCAACAAAGAAGAAGTAGAGATAATAGAATGTTGGTGCCAGTACGAGCCTTTGTTTATGTAGTTTTGTGTAATGTCCCCAAATTTTATAGGTCAACATTGTGGTTAGATAATTAATTTAATGTTGTTGAAAAGGCTATAATTAAAAGACAACTTAAATTAATTATTTAAATAAAGCAAAAGTAACTTAAATGGGAAAAGTTAAATTAATTAACTAAGTTACTTTTTATGAGTTCTCCAAAAGAATTAAATTAAAGGTGATAAAATAAAAAGAGAAATCAAGAAGGCATAGGAGTTATAGTTTGGGAGGATTAAAAGATTGAGAGAGCTCATTGCAGAGGAGGTTGGGTTTTGGATTGTGGAGCAGGTTCTTGTTAGTGGACGTGGTTCACAACTTTTTTGAGGTGGGGTGACCTCTGAAAGAAGAACACCTTCGATGCTGAAAGATGTTTCCTGGGTGTTATAGTTGATAGCCATACCCAGTGGCTGTGCTGGTGCTTATTGTGGTAATTTTAATGAAGTTAGTGAAATTTAATTTGAAGATCTTTCAGAAATACAGTATTGAATAAAATGTTCTTGTAAGTGCTGGAAGTTGTGCTAGTGAATTTGTATTGGGGTTTTGAATATTTATATGATTGATTTATTTAGTTAAAATCCATTTGAAAAAGTGTAATTGAATGAGACCGCTGTATGTGCATTTTATTACTGCAATCACTTTTTGAGTTTTTACTTAATCATTCAAGGAGACATGCCAGTGTGGGTATGAAGGTCTCAGGAGCTTGAAGTGTTAATTTGCAGGAGACAAATGAAGTATGGGACTTAGTGGAATAACGGTAATTAAAGAGGAGACGTGGGCATTTCAGAAAATTCTCATTTGACCACCTTTATATCTTTAACTATTTCACTTTCTATGAGTCGCATTTGCAATCTACTTGTAGAAGAGACTGATAATTCTACATTTAATCAAATATGTGACCACTATGGGTGTTAGATGTAGGCGGAGCATGTGTTTTGGAATATCTATCATTTATTTATAAGTTGGGTTTCTTCTTAGAAGTCACGGCTTTAAGCTATGGCAAGAATTGAGAGAGATTAAATAATAGGGAGACTTGACATAGTTTCCATGGCATCATTCCCAGTCTCATATAGCAACGAATTCTTTCCTAGGAGCACCAAACTCATAAGCACTCCAATCAGTTGCTTTGCATTGAACGTGTATGAGGATATTGAAAATCAATGATCGAAGAAATCCGCCCAAAATTGGTCTTCTTTAGGCAATAAATATTACCTCTGTTGCCATTCATTTGTCAGGAATTTCTGAATTTACTTGGGAGCTGCTACAGGAACCATAGGCAACACCTTGATTGGAATATTCACTACTACACCAGAGTCCCTTGAAGACAAAGAAACACTTTCTTTAAAGAGTTCCTGTTAAATTAATAACTATCGGGAGCAGCTTAGGAGTTAAGTAAGCCATCAAGCAATCAAAAATCTCACAAAGGAATTGTAATGCATTTCTTGATGCCCATTGTACATGCCAATTCTGGAAAATAGCAGGGAGTAATCGTGGTTTGGTAAAGACGGATTCAAAGATCAAAAGCGACGCTTGGTGGTAATATTCTAGAGCCATCGACGTTGCAATTGGTAAATGTTATTACCATTTCATGACAAGGAGAACAAAGCAATATAACTATCGGGAAAATTCTTAAGAGACGTGGATATAAAAGAGAGGTGTTCGCCTAGTATAAAGCCAATGAGCTACTTTTACATTGATATGGACAGTTGACATTAAGCTACAGGTGTTGAATATATATAAATCAATCATTTTGAGCCACCGTGTCATCTAAAATGGAGCAGCTTGAATGAAGGACAATAATATTCTTTATTGCAAATAAAAAATGAAGTTTCCTTATACTTGTGGCGCGGTTTTGATGGAGAAGGGTTGGATTAATTAATTTTATTTCCATCGCCGTTAAAAACTCTTCTACCATCTACGATCATTGACTAATGACCAAAGTTGATAATTGGAAAGCTGCATTATTTGTGAATGCTCGAGTTGTTGAGGAGAAAATAGTCAAGGGGTCTTTGGAAGCGTATCAAGTAAATTGGAAGAGGTCGCATGGTATTGAAGGAAGTATGAATTTTAGGTGAACAAGCGGAAGCAGCTCCCTTGAGCATTAAATCAAGGTGTCGTGGGAACTCAAGGCATATATTATATCATTGAAGCTGCACATTAAAATATATCAATTGGAGCTACAGGTTAGAGTTAATTCAATATTGTATTGGTTATATTTCTGTGTAAATTTTAGAGAGAAAGAAATATTAAATACAATAATCTATTGTATTGGCTTTCATGATTATATTTCAAATCATGGACACTGTTGAATGCTGAATGCTTTGGATACAAATTGCAATCTTAAGTCAAAGTGTCTTTGAATTTTGGGAAGAACTCCTAATGATGAATGTATGAAGCAAATTAAACTTTCCATTGGAAAGAACTCCGGAAAACAAGTCTACTATAACAAAACATCCAATTGTTTGACGAAATGCTAGTGGAGTCCGTTGATGTGAAAATTGAAAAAACTGTGTCCAATTTGGGGTAGCTTCTTACATTTTGCAACCAATACAAGATGCTGTGGCAAGAGATCAATAGGTTGCAAGATCAACTACAAGACTAGGCACCCAATGCCTCAACAAAGAAGAAATATGCTATCAATAGTGATGTTCCTTCTTCTAGCAGTTCAACTTAGAAGACTATTAAAGACAAATTATCCTTGAAGAAGAATGTTAAGCCCCCTATTGTCACATAAAAATGTTGCAAAGAAGAAAATTGTTAATGTTCATTTTCCTACTTAAAGCAATGTTCAACCCCCTCATGTGCCATAGAACAATTTTGGTTCTAAAAGTGTGTTGTCAAAATCCATCAGGGTTGCAATACCTTTGAGTCCTCCCATAGTTGAATCTCCATGTGCTGTGCGAGTTTGGGAGACAATATAACCCTACACACATCATATTGGGCTAGGGTTTACAAGTGTTACAAATTTTCATGTACTAGAATATTTCAAATCTATCAAATTTGTGTTTGGAGGTATTCAAAACAATAGTCAAGTTGAGTCTTCACCTATTGGTTTGTCTTGTGAAATTGACAAGTTGTCATGTCATTCAAAATCAACTTGCAATAACCTATCAAGTCCAAACATGTTGTCATTGTGGACTTTGAGGACATACCTCCCATGACTGTTTTGATATACATCCTTGTCTATCATGTGGTCAACACACATTCAACAAAGCGATGTTATATCAGAGATCTGCCTACCAATTTAGTGAGGCATATGCATTTTGGATGGATAGATCATTCTAGGTGGAAAATTGGGACTCACCTTTTGTCAAAATCCTATAGGAAAGTCTAATCCACTATTTCAAATGATGGCTTATCTACTTCTGATGTGGATATAGTAGTTGATCTAGTTGATAATAAACTCAACATACAAATATTGTTGAGCAATGGTATTAAAGCTTGTTGAGTTTGTCTACTCTTGATATAGATGTCATTGTTGACCCAATTGATGATGAGCTAAGCATTGTAGATATTGATAATATTGAGTGAAAACCTAAGAAAATTGTAGAGTTGCATTCAATTCCCATTGTAATGTCCCCATTTTTGGATTCTCTTGCATTGCAGTTGGCCCTGACCTTCTCGATGTGTGTCAGCCTTAGTAGAGGGGTTATTTGATGTTGCTAGTGAGCTCATATGATCTAAAGGATTCAAATGGCATGTTTCGAGGTTATTTCCGGCTTATGGTGCATTCTCCAAGATTCTTGGAGAGAGTGCCTATTTATAGTAAGTCACTTGGTCTGATCCAATTCTCATTATTCATCATCGGTATCACTCCAGTGTAATCAGATTTTGAGTCCGATGCTTTTCGACAATTTCCCCAACTTAGATGTATTAATGAGCTATAATTTAATTATTTTTACGAAGATTGTTAATTTTATTAAAATACGTTAATGGGCACCTTAGTATAATAGCTCGTTGGAAAGAGGATAAAAAGTTTTAAATGTTGGATGTTGATAAAGTGACTTTATGCACCGAGAATGTTTAAAAACATAATCACTTTTTGGAGTAATAAGGCTTATTTAATTTATAAAGTGATTTTATATTATATTCTCAGAAAAGTTTTCAAAAAGGTTCTAAAAGGGAGTTTTGTGAGCTCATTTGAATCATTTTGGATATTGTTTATTTCTCTATTGGAGATTTGTGCCTATGGCCAAATTTCTCACCGGAGGGACGAAAACCCCAATGGTTTCTTGACGGATGAAAACTTGGAAGGTAGTGCGATTCCAGCCAGGGATCGATAGTGTGTTAAAGATTTGGGTTTTGGGGTGAAAACCCTTGGATTTCGTTGGAGTAATTTCATACAGAAGTTGCCTTTGTGCTGAATGTTTGCAAATAAGGGTTTGGAGAAGAACAATTTATCTATTCGGGTTTTCCAGGGGTGCTGGTACAAAGTTATTTAATTTACAGACAAATAAATTTGTGTGCAGTTTGTGCAAGAGTGAAATATCAGACAAAAATTGTTGTTTTGTGTGTGCAAGTGAAAAGAGTAGGAAATTATAGTGACATATGTGCAAGTGAAGAAATGAATTAAAAATTATATATATTTTACTATTGCAGAGTATTTCCAGCTACACTATATATTGGCTCCCCAAACGAGTGTCGTACCGAAGGAGGGTGATGCATTGAGAAGGCATATAAACCTTACTTATTCCCAACATAACCTTTACCAAGTTCAACACAGCACATAAATAAATCAACATGGTCAACGCAGCCCTTGAGAAAGGAAATATTAACATATACAAAGCTTGCTGTACCATGATTTGAGGTTCTAAACAAATTCAAGGATGGTCAAAGCTGATGTGGATTGGTAATCGGCTTATAGGAAGTCAGCAAAAATAAAGAAATAAGATTATTTTATAATTTCATGAATGTAAGAAAAGTCTGCTTGGTATTTATGAATATCTTAGTTTACAACAGCAGCATATGAAAATGTATTTTGAAGCTGCAATATTCATCATTCAATAACTTTGGTAAAGAAAAGTTGTTTTGTGCAATTGGAGTTGTGAGAATTTATTTTGTGGTAATTATTTGTGAAAATTTTTTGAAACTCTATTGGTCGCAAACTTTTTGACAAAATGCCCATATGATTTATATGAACAAAGTTATGAATTTGCGATGGATTTATGATTTATAATTTTAGTAGCAGCAACTCAGTGTTCGCACTCGGGAATACCCCTTGTTTGATTATTGGCGAAGTGTTTGATGGAATGCTTGCGCATCATAAATTGTAAAAATTGCAAGATATCCTAGTAGGGGTTACTACACCCATAGAGGATGATTGTGCTCTCAGTCTCTTTGGTGTTGATCAAAGCAATTATTTTTTATACCTGTGATTAATATTGGAATATTGATAATGAGCACACTAAGACTGCTGGATATGCAGCTTAGTATAGATTATATGAGGCCATGGATATTGCCTCTTGTTGATCATAATTTTGCACTTGAGTTGTAAGATGAAAACCTGAAAGGGTGGTTTGCAAACTCTTCCCACTAAGTTGAAAACTCGAAAGAGTAGCTTAATGGAGACTTGTGAAGAAAACCCAAGAGGGTGTCATTGAGTTGTGCATTTTTATACAAGTTCATGTTCTCTTTCTAGGGGGGCCTTTGCAGTAGCTCTCTCTACTCTCATCTTATATGGGGGAACATCAGAATTTAGATTTTGAGTTCTTTGAGCACGGTACTCGGAGAAACATCAAGATTTGAAGTTCTTCGAGCATGGTACTTGGATACTTCTCAAATTATTCATTGAGAATTTGTGATTGCAGTATATTGCCACAAGATCTTAGTCAACACTTGAACACTTGATACTGCACACTTCATGTTGGTTCATGATGACTATACATGGAGTAGGATCATCATAAACCTTCATTTTCAACACAACTTTTCCTACCATAGGAGCATTTTTTTATGTGTCAATATTGTGGACAAGTGGTTCACATTTTCAACTTGAGAGAAAGTCAAGTCATTTAGTGCATGCTTTGTAACAATGGAATATAACTAACAATAAATCCCTCACTCCCTTGCACTTTTGATGAGTCAATTTGCAGGAATTTCGTCGAACAGTTGGAGTGAAAATTTACTCATTAATTTTGAGTTTTATATTTGGAAATAGCTGCCAATTTTTTCTTCAAGTAATAGAAATACTCACAATAGATGTCCAATCAATTTTAAAATCTATGAACAGTTAACAGTTGATAGCAATCTAACAATTGTTTATAATCATAAATTACATTACAATTTGTTGATTAGCTGAAATATACAATTTGTCAAACACTTCTTGCAACTGGAGATAAATATTTCAAGCATGAAATTGCCACTGCGAAAAATTCAAGTTCGAATGTTTGGTAGAGCATCATGACTAAAGGTTTCATAATGTTTTCAAAGCATCCACTATGATTAGAACAAGGGGAAAGCTTGATTAGAATCATCTAAATCTACTTATCCAAGAGTTTATTTTTAGCTTGAGCCAAAGATTGCCCACACTATTTTTAGCTGTCTTTAATTATAGTTTGATGAGTTTTTTGAGAAGGTTATTTTGTAGATCATCTACCTTTTGATCTCTTGTCATGTGAGAGATATGAACATAAAGTGATAGTTTATAATAATTTGAACCATTAGTCTAATTGGCAATCACATGCTTCAGTTTTATTATTAATGAATAGGATAATTTGTAATAAAGCTTGCATTCATGCAACCATGCTATTCTTAGAGTAGAACTTCAGTTAATTTTCTTTTATTCATTTTCATGCAATGATTTGTAAAAAATATAAACTGTCATTTGCACTCAGATTTTTCAAAATATTGATTTTCAAGCTTGCATATTGGTGAAGTTGTTCGCTACATTCTAGGTTTTGATGTTAAGTACAATTTGATAATTATTGTAAGCTTTGTATTACAATTATTATCAAAAGAAGTCTTGCAATTTTGTGTGTAATGCTTTCGTGCTTAGTGTTTGTGTAATAACCACCCTAGATTTTTTTTAAATTTTTTTTGACAATATGTAAACTCATCATAAATATATCAACAAGATGCATCGGCTGTCATAAGTTTCTAATAAAGATTACTGTGCTGCTAAAGATTACAATGCTGATACAAATAGCATTGATTATGTCAATTCCCAAAGTTCCCTCAATCATGAAATAACCTCCCAGCTTATAAAGATCAACAAAATACCTCAAAGGATGACTGCAAACTAGTTGCAGGTCTGCAAATACATTGAAACTCGCTGCTACAGGTGTGGACAGCCAATAAGATCACTCTAAACTCTCGTCAACTCATAACCAACTGAAATACTAAACATACCTTGAGATTATTCGCTGACATGATCTGGGACAGGTCTAGGAACCCCCATTTAGGCTGATGTATCTCATGAATTAGGTTTGATATGACCAAGAGAGCTGTTGCAAGTATGATATACTACTATTGCAGGTTAAATCAGCCTTGGTAAATCACCAAATACCTTTCCAAACCACCAAAGAACACCTCCCAGCAATGACCAGCAGTAACATGCACCCCCAATGCCACAAACATCTACCAAAGACCATTAAAAGATAAGCAAATCATACCCAGCATGTCTGATACTCAGGGACAGCAGGTCTGTGAACCGAATAAATTCATCAAACACCTATTAACATAGCGAAGTCCCCTTCCAATATGTGCCAAACAATCAGAGACATACCCAGCACCACCATACTGTCAGAAAATCCAAGAGAAAAGGGGCGGTTCATTCTCCAAACCCCATGCCAAGTCTGGAAGAAACCCTTTGAAAATAACCTCCTCAATCACCCTCAAGGAAACCTCTACAAAAAACTCTGCAAAAGATCATTAATCAAACCCCAAAAATTTGCAAACTAGAAAGCATTGAATACCTCCATGTTGAAACCCTAAAAACTGAAACTCTGTTGAGGCACAATGGTGATTCTTGAATGAAATCATATTAACTCTAGCTAGGGATTGTTTTGCAAATCTGAAATTAAATCAAATGAGGGTTTCGTCCTCAAAAGATTTTAGGAAGAACACCTAGGTTCAATCTGGCAGCATAATAGTGTAAAAAATCTTCAACATCCCAAAATGAGCCTCCAACACCTCCTTTTATAGCTTTTTTGTTGCTTTTTAACAAAAAAAACACCTTTTTTTTTTTTTTGGAAAAGTGTTTTTTTCTTTATCAAATTAAATAATTCATTACCTGCAAAAGACCCCTTATCCCTAGGCATCCAACTGTTTAAAACACTTAATCACCTTTCCAACAAGCTATTACACAAAGTTGTCCTTTTATTATTTCTCAACATTAGACAACATTAGTGAAATATAATTAATAATTTAATAACTCACCCAAGTTGTGGAAAGTCTTGCAATGACATCGGAATCCAATTCTGACCACACCATGATGAAACTTGTTATACCCAAAATGAAATTTTTGGCATTCTACTTAAATTGAGCTAAACAACGTAAAAATGCCATCAAAAGTATGTTTTAGGTCAAACCAAATATGAAATCTTTGTGGGTTTCTATCAAGGAACCTATGGTTAAAATTCTGAAAAAATGAAATTAGGGTTTTATGCCCCTATTTTTAAGGAAACCCTTAAAAATAGGACCTTCCCAGAAATGATTGAAATTAATTTTGATAGGGTTAATTACCTTCACGATCACACTGATCAAGTCAGAATTATCAAAATACATGTTTTACTCTGGTGGGTCTATTTCTATTTTTCAGGAACAAAGTTAGGAGCTCCGCAGCCATTAATGGCAGATTGGCCAGTACTAGGTGCTGAAAGCTAAACCTCAAAAGCTTCAACCAAGAAGCTATGGCGAAAAAGGATGAAAAGATGTTGTTTCAACGAAGGAGATTCTCAAAACCGAAAAGGCCAAAATTTGGCTAAGTCTGGAAGGTGCACGTTTTGTCTACCAAGGCAAAACACAACCTAAAGGTGAAAAAATGCCCCTCTTGAAGAAAGGCGCCCTTGGATCTCAGAGGGCAATTGTGATCATTTGGCATCTTCAACTCAGTCATCCTCTTCACTCTCATGCTGGTTCAACAACGAAACAATCAGCAAAATCATCTGATTTAGGTATCATTGACCAACCGTCAGCAAAGTATGGAGGATCCATCAACGACAAAGATGCCAAAGCAGAGACCTTCAAGGTAAAAGTGCCCCTGCTGGCCAAGGGCGCCCCTCAGTTGTAGGCACCAGATGAATCCATAAGCAACAACTCTATACATGATATCTTTCCAACTTCCTCCCAGCTACGTAATCAATCTAACAGCATGTCACACCAAACGATCACGAGTTAAGATCAAGCAGAAAATGGCTAAGGCATAGCTAAAAGCGCCCCTCTTGAAGAAAGGCGCCCTTTCTTGAAGGCATTTAGATTCAACCAGAATCTTCATTGCCTTCTAGGATGACCTTCTCAGCTATGACCTATCTCGTCAGTGAGACTATCAGCAATAACTTTCGACAAATCAATCATCTGATGGAGGAGGTCAAAGTCAGGTAGTTCACAGCATGAAGAAATTCAATCAAAAGCTAAAAGCGCCCCTGCTAGCCAGGGGCGCCCTTTAGTTTGAAGGACTTAAACCTGCTAGCTTCAATTGAGAAGTCAGTCATCCTGAGAAAGACCGAGCTGGCTACCCGATGCATCAACAAGTAGAGTCATCTGATTCATCTAACATCGGAAACATTAGATCAAAGCAAAGAGGGTCTGAAAAGATCAAAACGAAGAACAGTCAATAAAAATTGACTAAGGCATTGTCAAAAGCGCTCCTCTCAAGGAAAGGCGCCCTTCTTTCTGAAGGCCTAAACTCAGTTTTCTAGGTTAATCCCTCTCTGGCATATCTCATCGTGTTGATCTCACCTCAACAACAGAACTGCCAGCCACTGCCAGAGATCAATTGAGTAACCTGAATCAAAGATCAAACGAGAGCACTTCAGCTTGCAAAATGAACAAAAAATGATCAACTTCAAGAATGGATGCCTAAAAGAAGTCAAAGCAGAACTGTTGACTTGAGTTAGCAAATTTAGAGCCAAAAAGAGACCAAACACTCCACAATCAGTGGAAATCATCTTTTGGAACTCCGAATTAGGCCTGAGTCATGAGTTATCTTCCATACTTCGTGGATCTTAACCCTAATCACTATATATTCATGCCAGGCGTCCCATTCTTCATTATTCTTTTTGCAGGTTGAAGGATAAAACATCAAATAGCTCTCAAGAACACGTTTTCAAGATCTGGCAGAGGTTTTGGATGGATCTTCAATATTTTTGAAGATCATTGGCAGTAAAAGCATTCTTTCCCCAAGATTGCTTCCAGAGACAGATTATTGCAAAGTGGCAGTTTATAACTTCCAATCCATCTTCTGTCTACTTCCTCTATTTCTGTCTATATTTCTTTGCATGTCACAGGAAACGACAGATAATCATAGATCTGGCCAACTGGGTATGATCAACACAGCTTTTTCAACAAAACCCATATGGTAGATTTTTCCAGAAAAAGTAGCCCTGCTGCCCCTACTTTTTAGGGTTTCCGGAAAAAGTCATAATATTGAAAAACAGACAAACTGGGTTTGTTTAGCTTTGAAGCACGAACAAAACCCATGTGTTAGATTTTTCCGAAAAAAAACACTTTTTGGTGCCCTTGCTGCCTCTGCCACCAAAGGGCTTTTGCATGTCAAAGAAAAACTCATTTTTCCGAATTTCTGGCGATCTGGGTTTGTTTAGAAAATCATTCTCAACAAAACCCATGTCTCTGAATTTTTCGTAAAAACTACCCTCGGCAAGGCTATTTTTAGCAGTTCCAAAAAAGTGTCAGAACAGGGTCAAGTGCCCAGTCAATATTCAAGGTTTTCAGAATGCAATACTCTCAGGTACAATACAAGACCAAAACGGTCTTATACCATGATTACCTGAAAACGACTGACACGGACTTATGGCAGAAAAATCCAGAGGTCAGTTCTGAAGACTTGGAGGGCATGAACCAAATCATGTTGCAGAACATTGAAGAATCCGGTTTATTCCAAGCTGCATCTATTCCGATCACCTTACAGAGCATCGAGCTTGTAATTGCTTGCACAAAGCATTACAACCCAACTACAAGAGAGATCTTGTCAGTAGACGGGAGGGTGATTTGCAGCTTGAAGTTGGTGGACATAGAGACTTGTTTTGCAATTCCACCATGCCCTACCAAGAAGGTCATATCAGTGACAGAATGCGAAAAGGCGTTTGAGGCTTCAAAGGATGAGTGTTCGCTTATAATGGGTGAACATTGGCTGAAAACAAAGAGAACCAGCTTTCCCAGATTGGTTGGTAGAGGAGAATTCAAAGATGAGTACGGAGTGTTAATCATACTACTCAGCAGTCATTGGACAAGAGGAGGGAAAATCCTTACAGCCGTGGATGTTCTACATTATTGGCAAAATAATTAGCAGGAAAGAACGTTACGACTGGGCCTCCTTGATCAGTGACACACTCCACCAAGAATTCACCGGGTTTCTAGAAGAGCACCGTTTCCACATGTGTTCATACCTAGTCTACCTGATAGCCTTCCAAGGCGATTTCAGAACATTGAACACTGTGGGAACCTTGGGTGTGCAAAAGGTACAAGAATACTTTCCTCGCCTAGAGTTCACTCTATTGGAAAGACACTTAAAAAGGATAAATGACCTTTTTACTATGCACACCGTGCACGAGCTAGACCATGAGATGCACATGCGTATTTCACCAGCAGCTAAGGCAACAATGGTGGACTGGGCGGATTGGTTCATCCAATTCCCCACTTTCACTTACATACGCGTGTATGGCTACAATGGCCACCTCACCATGATGCCACGCTACCCCTCAGATAGGGTAGTGTTCATGGAATTCCTGAGGCAATTGGCCGAGGTTCACTCTTACCTTTGCATAAAGAAAAAGACTGTTGCAAACTTTCCTTTTCAGATGGGATTCTATAGATGCAGGACTGCAGCCGATGCAAGGTTGATAAGCCAGGAAATAGTGAGATTTAATCTCAAGTACCTCATTGACATGAGGCCATCCTATGACCCCAAAGGCATCTTTGCAGCTCACCTTGAGCAAAGATCATCACATGAACCTTTCATGGAGGATTTTTGGGTCAACTGCGAGGATGAGTTCGAAGTGAGAAGAAGGAACCATAGCAGATTCAAGCTCTCGTAGATTGCAGAATTTATGTCAGAAGACATCGAGGGCTTGTCTGAGGACGAAGAAGAAGTCATTCTTTCTTCCTTCTTCACGGGTCTAGTGGATTCACAACCACTCGGCAAAGTAGACTGGTACGCGAAAGAGAGTACGTCTATTGAGGAAAGAATGGGTAGAGTAGTTCGACACAGTCAACTCTACCTGGACAGTAAAAGGACAAGGAAGGTAGTACTTCCCCGATCAGAGCCGCCATCGGTTCAGTTTACACTACCTACTTCATCTAGGAGGAAACCTAGACAGAAGAAGATAAGCTTTCTTCCAGAAGGAATGCGGATGTCAGGGTGCACATGGGGGAGAAAAGGAATTGCCAGCACAAGCCGACAAGAGGTATAGGTGGAGACAACCACCAATTTACCTGAGATAGTTGAGACTGCTGCAACTACACCAGAACCAGTGATTGAAATAATCGTTGCAGAGATGGAATCCATTGTAGAAGAAGTTGCAGCAAAAGCGGTGCCAATGATAGAAACAGAGCCACCAGCTTCACCACCATCACAGAGGTCGCAGAGTCCTTTTGATTTGGACTTGCCACCACGAGGCATTACTCCAGCACAGTCTCGTTCTTCCAGCATTCAGGGGGCCTATGTTCCTCCTCCCAGCGATGCTAGCCGAGATTCTATCTGGCTGGAAAGCTCGCTTGGGTGGAAGAGGGAGAGACCTTCTTATCAGCTTGACTTCTCTGAATTCCATCATGTCCCACAAGACATGCCGGCAAAGAAGTTGAAGAAGCAGACACATGTAGAGAAGAATGGAGAGAACGAGGTTATCATAGATACTGCTGCTCCGCCTGAAGATAAAGATATACATAATGCGAGGGTTGAGGATTTCACGCTTTCAAAGGTGAACCTTGGAAAGACCACTCGACAGGTGGAAGTAGACCTTCTTGGAATTGCCTCAGCGAGTGTCAAAGAAAGGATGACAAAGGATGGACAAGACAAAGCAGCCTTGAAGGCTGAAATTTGTCAGCTAAAGTTGTACATTTCTAGTTTGATACATGACACTCCAAACTCCTCGGCCTTGCCTCAAGGACTATTGGATCTCCCAGCTGAAAGAAACCATCATCAGTTGATTACATACGACAAACACTTGAGACGTCAAGTGGATGAGTTTTTCGTCAAAGGACGGTGTGTGTTGGCAGAAGCATATCAACTGAGAGACAGGGCAGATGGACTTAGATCAGAAATCCAGCAGTCGGATGTGAAGGCAGCTCAGGAGAGGCCAAGAGAGGAGGCGACATTTGCTGATCTACAACAAGCATATGAATCAGTTACAACCACAGCGAACAAACACCATCTCTTTGAGTGGAAAGAACAAGTGGCATACAAGGTGAGAGCCTACGATGCCAATTCAGTGGAGCTGATCGACTATAGACGCTTTGTCACCAATATTATCAACTTCGCAAGGACGTTGGTAATATCCTTGCCTGAGTTAGAATATCAACTAGAAGGAAGAGAATATGTTGAGCTTGAAATGGTACAGACACGGTTCCAAGATGTCATCCGATCTTCATTCCTTGAAGATCCCAATGGTTGCAAATTAGCCAAAATTGCAGCCATATCTATCCAGTTAGATGAAGCAGCTGCCCAATGCATAATCTATCAGCAGCAGCTTACGACGGGTGAAGAAATGGCTAGACGCCACATAGTCACCTTGAAAAGCATTAATTGCCCAAGGGCCAAAAATGTCAATGATTGGATAGAGACTTTGTTGACCAGTGGTGAAGAGGTGTAAAGCACCAAGGAAGGACGTCCTACCCTCCAAATAGCATTAATTATGACTGAAGTCAACTTGATGCCCCTTTCCAAGTTAACTCCAGATCCCCACAGATCATGCATGTCAGATCCCACTAATCTAGGATGTCTATTTGACTCCCACGATTTGTGGATGTCAGATCTCCTCAAAAGGTGGATGTCTATTTGGAGACACATATGTAATTGTGAGTTCACTTTTAGTTAGGTGTCAGTCAACTGAGGTAGACTTCCAGTTTGACTTTTGTTTAGTTTCAGTTAACTGAAGTAGATTTCCAGTTAACTGTTTGCTCACCTACTTTTAGACATAGAAATAAATCTTGCTGATTGGCAAGAACTGTTTGTTAACTCAAGGAGATTTTAGGGTTGCCTACTCCTTTGAGTTTCTATAAATAAGAGCCTTAGGTTCTTTATTTGTTTTTAACTTTTATTTGGTAGCAAAATTGCTGCGCCATTGTTGCCAGAGTTAGCTTGTTTATATTTGTTCACTTTTGGATGAGAGTTTCGTTGGTTGATCGCAATTGTGCATGATTTCGTGCCTTTGCTATCCCAACCTTTGTAATTCTTTGGAGAAAGCTTGAAGAAATAAATTAGATGGCGCATGCTTGCTTGATCTAAATAATTGAGTCCATTCAAAGTCTTGTTTTAAATAGTGCATTGTTTCAATCTCCTGCTTGGACAGGTGTCGTCGCCTCCTTGGATATTTTGTCATCGATCATTATCGTTTGATGTTGTTTAATGTTTTGTTTTGCAGTCTACATTTTGGACAGGTGTCGTCACCTCCTTGGGTATCTTGCTAGACATGCCATCGTTCCTTGTTGTTTCCAGTGAGCTATTTCCAAGCCTACACCTCGGATAGGGGTTCCTCCTCCTTAGCAAGTCTCAGATCCAGTTTACCGTAACGAGTGTTTACTTGTATCGAGCCCTATCTTGGTATATATCCGAAGGCTCAAAGCCTCGGCCATATTCCATTGAGACGGAGGATTCAAGTGATCCAACCCATCCATTTCGCTCCTAAACCCTCATGCTCTGTTTATCTTGGGGAGGTAGGATAGTTTAGAAGCTTAGTTAGTCGTAGTTAAGATCTGCGGAAACCAGAGAAAAGGCTTAGCTACGGTGCATTGGTTTATGCATCCTTGTGTCCTACTGTTGAGTAAAAAAGATAGGAATCTTAGTACACCCCTTTTTTACAGCAGAAAATCAGCAAAGAGAGATCTTCCTCTCTATAATCCGAAGAGCATGTACTATTACACTTGCAATAGCTGTGTGTTTCCAATAAGCACTCCAGAGGTGCTAATTGAAACGCCAACAAAACTAAAGCAGTAGGAAGATGATTAGATCCAACCTAGTGACTTACTAAAAATAGATATGCTCTCCAAGAAGTTTGAAAAACACCCTTGGAGTCTGAAAATACTTTTGGAAGTGTCATTGTGATGGATACTACTAATTGGGCTCATTGCCAAAAACAAAAATCATGAATTGTTGACCTTGCATCCCCTGAGAACTTTGGAGTTCCACCCTATCTATTACCAAACAGCCTACGAGACTCAAGAATTGAGCTAAAAGCTCACAAAACAATTCGGCTCAAATTGGGACATTATAGTTTGTCTCCAATCTGATCTTGTTTCATTTATGGTTTTTGATCTCTCTGTTTAATTGAAAATCATAAGCATTCTTTAATTGTGTTATATAAACTTTTGCAATAGATAGATTTATAGAAAAAGTTAAAAACCTTTTGTCTAGCATTGAAGTGTTTGTTATCCTTTTACCCTAGGTGAGTCCAAAAATTGCATTTACTTTTATTCAACATAAGCATGAAACACCCTAGAAAATATTGTTAAGTTTGTAAACAGCAAGTTCATATTGTTCATAGTAGGTTAGGTTTTGTTTGTTAGGGAGTTTCTCCTTCTAATTTGAAGAGCGGTTCTACTAAGAACTTTTTAAATCATCCACCTCTCCAATCTCTAGATGAATATGGGATAATTTCTCAAACCAAGCAACTTGTGGTTAACATTTTAATTTTTCCTTTTTATCACAATGTGATAAAATAGAAGAAGAACAAGGTGAAAATGATTTATATTATTCTTTATAGTATGAAGCATATGCTAGTATGTGGAAGGAATGACTCGTGTAAAAAACTAAATTATTTTGGGCTTTTCATCCTTGAGCCTCTTTCCCAATTAGCATAGCTTATGATGTTTGTTGAACTTTTTAAATCACTCACCCATCCAATGACGAGATCAATGTGGGATAATTGCTCAAACCAAACACCACGTAGTAAATGTTTTAATTAAATGTTTTTATGGCAATGGGATTAAACTAGAGCAATACAAGGTGAAACGATTTTCAAAATCAATAGTGGAGACAAAGTAGATAGAACTAGCTCAAGTGTCGAATGAAGCAATGTGGTTACATGACATGCTATATCACTTGCATGTTGAATGTGTTGAAAGACATGCCAATGGTTCATTGTGATAATTAGAGTGCTCTTTAGATTGGTGAGAATCTAGTCTTTCATACGAGGATTAAGCATATTGAGATCAAGTCCACAAGGTTCATAAACTGTTGGAGCTGAAGAAGATTTTTGATCGATCATTTTGAAACAAAGGATGAAGTGGTCAATATCTTCACCAAGCCATTGATGAAGAGTAAGTTCAAGTTTTTAGAGCAGTTCTATCTCAAAGAGCTTGTCATGAACAGGGGTTGTTGTGATGATATTCTCTTACTTGTCAATGTACTGTCAGTGCTATATTGAATGTGTTGTAAATCCTCCAATTTTGGCATTAAGGGGGGATGTTGGAATTTAAATTTTGCTTTCTAGGTATTTCTCCCACATGCATCACTTAAAGATATAATAGTATAATGTGTCAAGATTTAAGTGTAGATATAATAATTTATTTTATGAGGTTGATTATACAATGTAATCAACTGAAAGTTGTATATTGAAAGTGCATTTGATCAATGAAGTAAAGGCTACTCAATGTACCCATTTTAAATTTCTTGTTTGTCTTCTATCTTGCATCCTATCCTTTGACAACATAGTTTGTATGAATGTGTGTTATCTGTTTTTCTAGTGGCTTGATTGCAAATTAGTAGATATGAAACCTTTAAATGAAACAAAAAGTACAATAAATAACTTGGGTCCCATGGCTCAGACAGTAAATTTAAAACAGAAGACATATTTTCATCACTTTCCAAGTTGTGCAAAGATTAAATAAGCTTTCAGTCTTCTATTTCGATTTACCTTGTTAATGATCCATTAGCCATGTTGCCAACTTTTATGGAGATAAATAAATGTACGCCTATATGATGAAATATTTAATATGAAATAAGTAAAATGTTTACTTACTTAGTCTTGCTAGTATGACCTCAAGGTGTTATTTTTTGCATGTTAGAAACTTCACTAAGACATGCCAAGATAATTAAATTAGAGGAAAAAGGTATAGTGGTTATTATTTTGATTTTCTAATTGTTGTAATTCAAGTATGCTTGTGCTACTCCATTCATTTGATTCTCTGAAAGTAACAGAGTATTTATATTTAGCATTTTTGATAGATTCAAACCTTTAATGATGATTGTTCATTATGTTGAAGCAAGGTTTGTCTGAAACTTGCTGCTTATCATATGGAGAGACTCTGTGAACTGTATGAAAATAGATCACATGCCAAGCTGCGCTTACATAAGGTTGCTGGGTATGAAAGTTGCTTCATAAATTTTAAATTCAATTCATAGCTGTTCTCTATATAGTTAAGTTTTGTTTTGATCTTACTAATTGATTGGGTCTAGACTGCATCTTCAATCCGTAATGTAGATGAGAAATAAAACTAGGAAACAACTGCTTGTTCCTAGTATGGCAACATAATAGGTCAGTTGTATAGAGTGCAGCGAGAAATTTGTCTTTAATGTTATAAGGCTATACTTGCAGGCATATGACTGAAATATTGGAGCTTCATGCAGAAAGACCATCCTTTCACATTTTGTTTATTCCTGGAAATCCAGGTATTTCTGTCCTCTTTCTCATCAGACAGTTATTCCATAATACCTAACCTCATTAATGATTTTACTTCTGAAGATGTGGGTGCAATGGTCGCCATGCATTTGATAGTGTTTGATCTGGAAAAATTTGTGTATGATATATATTCTTGAGATTACTGCATTTCTATTCAGGAATTGTCACCTTCTACAGAGATTATCTAGAAGTCCTATATGAGCTGCTAGATAAGAAAGCTTCTGTAACAGGTAAACTTTATGATTGATAAAAATATCTTACATGAGATTTTTTCTTTTTTGGTATGGTCAACACATTATGAACTCTGACAGATTGTCAATATGGGGAAAATCAATTGATCAAACTCATAATGTTTTCTCTAATTCTATGCTGGTTTTTATGGCAATCATTGCAGCTGTTGGACACGTGGCCCACACATCAAAGGTTATTTTTTACGATGTTTGATGCATTATTTGTTTTTGAAATAGGATATCATTGTTGTAAATATTAATACTTTATGTTTATTCTGATGATTGGATATGTATCTCTGTTTTTTATTTGGAAAAATATGTTATAATTATTTGAAGTACAGTAGCAGAATTTGGTACAGAAAATGGCCAATTGTTGCAGAAATTGAGACCGAAAATTTAAGCTTGGCTTCTTATTCTAATTAAGAAATGACATTGGACTGACTTTCTAATGAAATCTGAGAAAAATTAAGCTTCTAGTGTATTATCAACAACATATTTTGTTGGAAAAGATATGCTATAAGAACTAATTACTTATTTACAAATGAGCAAAGAGCTCTTATTTATAGACATCAAAGGTGTAGGGAACCCTAAAATCACCTTGAGTCAACTACAATCTCGCAAGCATGCGAGAATTTATTGTCTAAGTCTAAATAAATGAAATTATACAGTTAACTGGAAAGCTACCATCAGTTAACCGAAACAAACTAGACTAAATGGACATGTGCAACATGCACGTCCTTATTGAAATGAGAGCTAACCGATAACTAACATCAGTCAATTGGTTCTAATTGAAAGTCCATCCTCCTGTGAAGATATATCCAAGAATGAGATAGGTGTGCATGAGATCAGCAATGAGAACTCAAGAAATGACGTTGAGTTAACTACTGCTTCTGACTCTATCCTTGAAAATAATTGCAGGTTCTAACTGGCTGTCTTCTACAAGCCCTCTCTGTCTATCACCTCGTCCAGGAACTTGTCGATGGTCTCGTCCTTTGGCACTCTGATGCTGTCTATGATGATGAACTGCCTGTTCAACTCCTCTCCATCCTTGATCGCCCTTTGACTCTCTGTGACTTTTGCAGTCCCCTTGTTGAAATTGGTAGTCATCACTGAGAAGTTATCCAATTTGGATGCCTCTAGGTTATCATGGACCAGTTTCTCAAACTCAGCCTATACTGCCTCTACCTCAATGCATGTACCATCCTCACGTCGAGAGTGGCATGGGATCTGAGTGATGAACTTGCTGATAAGTCTGAGAGTTGCAACAACATTCTCCTTGGGTGTGGCCATCTTTGTAGAGATTCTATCATATGTTTCCACTTTGAAAAGATGTTGTTTTGTCCAAACGAAAACCTTCTTATCTTCTTCTGCTACAATGGCGTCATGGGCAACTACCAGTTGAGATATGAGTATCAAGTCTTTCGACTTGCGTTCTGCTATGAATATCTCGAGCTGCTGAATCTTCTGACGAAGCTCATGTGCTTTGTACCTCAACTTATATATCTCTGTGAGGAGGTACCGACCTGCAACAATGAAGTCTTCAATCCAATTTTTAAGTGCTTCCCTCGATTGACCAAATGACCAAGTCTTTGCTGATTTGCAGTTGTCTCTCGAAGCTGTGGGAGCATAGGTGTTTGCGTTTCCATGAAGTAGATTCGAGATGTATTGTCAGAGCTGCCTGATTTCAGCCTTGAGGGCTGCCTTATTTTCTCTGTCCTTCATGACATGCTCTTCCAAATTACTTGTGACAACCTTGAAAAGGCTCACGTCCACGTGCCGAGTGCTCTTGCCTAGATTTGCTTTGATGAAGGTGAAATCACCAACTTCAACTTCATCTAGGTTCTTGCCCTATAATGGTGTAGCAACTTCAATGACGATCTCTGCTTCAGGAGTCTTCTCAATGTGCACTTGCTTCTTGACTCTCTTGTTCGACCTATCCTGATATGGATTGCCAAACTCAAACAAATCAAGCTGATATGAAGGCCTACGCCTTTCTTTTCCCAACGACCTCTCGAGCCAACACGAATGATCAATGTTGCCCTCTCGAGGAGAAACTGCTCCTGTTGTGTCAACCATTGGTGGATCAACTGGAATGAAAGTCTCATGGCCTGGTGATTCTGGCTCCAAGTCTATATCAATAGGAGAGGATCGTGGAGAAAATGGTGGACCAGGAGATGATGAATCGGCCTCAACCTGTACCACTGGTTCCATTGGAATTTCTGACACTTTCTCAACTTGCTTCCGCTTTGTGATGCTTTTACCCTTCGAGTTTCCACTAACTTTGACACCTTTAGGCGGCTTCAAGACAACTTTAACTCGAGGCCTCGACCTAGAAGTGGAAGGTAGTGAAGAAAACCCTGTTGGCGACTCTGTAGCTGAAACTGCCCTTCGCTTCCTCTTGCCTTCGAAGAAATATATGCTTGTCTTAATAACTGATTTCGAGAAGTCCTCGATTGAAGTATTCTCCTTGACATACCAATCAGGTTGGCGAAGTGGCTGGTGAGCAACATGGTCTTTAACGAATGAATTAAGAAGCACCTCTCCGTCATCATCTGACAAACCCTCAACATCTTCTGACAGGAAATCAGTAAGCTGTGGAAGAGTAAGTCGACAGTAATGACGTTGGCGCACCTCAAACTCATCTTCGCAGTTGACCCAAAAGTCCTCAAGCGCTGCCCTATGTGAATTACTTCTCTCCAACCGTGCTGAGTAATGACCCAAAGGATCATAAGTACACCTCTGAGTGAGACACTTGAGCTAGAGTTTTTCTAACTCATTCCTCATTAACTTGCAATCAGCAACAGACTTGCACTTGTATATACCCAATCTGAACGGAAAGGTGAATGCCGACTTATGTCGATTATGAAGAAAAGAGTGAACTTCTTGAGCTTGTCTCAGAAACTCCATGAATAGGACTCTGTCTGACGAGTACCTTGGTAGCATCAGAGGCTCTCCGGTGTAACCATACACTTGGATATATCTGAATGTAGGGAATTGAATGAACCAATTTTCCCAACTCTCCATTGCTGATTTTGCCTCTGGAGAAATCCTGATATGCATCTCATTATCGAGGTCTCTGACTGTCTTCATGAGAAAGTGATCATTCACCGCCCTAAATTCCTATTCAACCTTTGAAAACTCCAGTTGTGAGTAGTATTCATGAACGCGCTGAACGCCAAGAGTTCCATTGGTCTTCAAAGCTCTATAATTGCCTTGAATCGCAACCAAGTAGACTAGAAAAGACACCATGTGAAACTCGTGGATTTTGAGAAACTCTGTGATCTGTTGGTGAAGACACTCGCTAATAAACATTGCCCAGTCAAAGTTTTCCTTGTCAATAATCCAAGAGATGATATAGAACATCCACGGTCAGAAAATATTTGCTTCTTCCTGACTTGAAACCCGGTTAAGCAAAGTTAATAAGATGGCAACCTCATCTTTGAACTCACCACGCCCAAGTTTCTTCGGCATGTTGGTCTTCTGAATTTTCAACCATCGTTGAGCAACTTTCCTTTGTGATTTGTCTTTGTCCTCTTCCCATATCTTGTCACAATCTGGAATGTATACAATAAAATTGTCTGAACGAGGAGGAATAGCAAAGCACTTCTCAACGTCCCTCGGCTTGAGGCTACAAACGACTCTCCCATCGATTGACCTGATTTGTCTTGTAGACGAGTCATAATGCTTAATGCAAGCAATCACAAACTCAAGATCGAAAACCATGATAGCAATAGACGCTGGTGCCAGCAACCTGAAACGCTCAAGATTTCTGATTGTGGTGCTGCTAATGCTCTCCAACGTGCTCAGATTGACCATTTGTATCAACAGTTTTCAAAAAGTCGTGAATCAAGACCGATTTGGCCTTGTAATCTATGGGGGTTGAATTGCATTTTGAAAATCTGGATTTTTGATTTTAAAGTTGGGTATGTTCGGACAACTTTCAGAAAAAGCTGAAAAAAGGCTTTTGGGAAGGCTAAAAATAGCCAGTTGAGGTAAAATTTTCTGGAAAAAATATGAGACATGGGTTTTGTAGGGAATTGAATTCTAAGCAAACCTAGATCGACAAAAATTTGAAAAAATGAGTTTTAGCAAGGCATGCAAAGGTTTTCAGTCGAGAATTGCAAGGGTTGTAGGGGCAATTTTTTTCTGAGAAAATTTGAAACATGGGTTTTGTAGGAAATGGAGTTCTATGACAACCCAGATGATTCGCTTTGGAAAAAATGAGTTTTAGGCCCACATGCAAAGAAATCTTCGGAAAAAGCATAGTGCTCCAGAATGGAAGTAGCAGTGCTGTCACTGAAATATGTGAACCCAAATGATTTGTTTCTGAAAATCTCGCCGTTTACTTTGACATGCGGGATAAAACCTAAGACGAGAATAGAAGAATTTTTAGAGAGAGAAATAGAATTTTTTGTTCTATCTCTGAAAAAGTCGCTTATGCTTGAATTGGATTTGATGTAGTTTGCATGCAATCAAAAATTGAAGTCTGTAATATTCTTCCTCTGAACAATCTGGACTTGGTGTTGCGAAGAACACTGAAAACTGATACCTGTAGCAACTTTAGATCTTTATTTTCTCAAGAAAGGCTTGTTTTCTCTCACCTGCAATGAAGAATAATGGATGCCTATGCCTTAATAAATTAAAAATTGTCCTCAAAGGCATCACAAATGCATGCATTATCTTGAAAATGGCGCTAACCTTCTGATTGGACCTCCAAAACTAACACCTAGCTTGTAACTGGGCCTCAAAATAGTTAACTAAGCGAAAAATATGCCCTAAGTAGGGCACCTCCTCCAACACTTTAGTTAACTTATGCATGCAAAAAGAAGTCGCCTAGTTACAAGCAAAAATGAAGTCAAGAAGAAGTCGACTTGAAGAGTTAAACTAAAGAGCTAATTTCAGTTAACTGTCTCCACCTTTATAGGGCGCCACTTCTCTTGAGTTCAAAAAGTCAACCGTTGACTTTAGGCGTTTCTTCCTAGACTTAGCCAATTTCTTGAAAATTTGGATTTGGAAACATCATCAGAGCCCACATTCGATCATTGATTTTGATTGATTGACATGTCGGATTGACTAGGTGACATTTCATTGAAGAGCAGGATCAAATTTGACAAGGGTCTCCTTGAAGCTGCAAACCCTAATTCAATCATTTGAGGCCTCAAAATTCAGGGCGCGCCTAGCCTTCAGGGGTGCTTTTGACCTTAGACTTATAAACTTTTTAATGCATTTTCATCATTTTCAAAGGTGATTCTGACCTTACTTCATCTTACGTTTCCTGGTGTTCGACAAAACTTCAAAACTAGCTGACAGGCTCATTGAGGAGCTGGCTGGATTCTGAACAAGAGCTCCTAGAGAGCACTTCTCATAAGAACATCATCTGGCAGCTGAAAAACATGGGCGCCCCTGGCCTCCAGGAGCACTTTTCTTCCCGGAGATAGCCATTTTTGCAACTGGCTAGAAACCACTTAAATTCCCGCTACAGGTTGCTAACAAGTCCTTTGACTTGGCTAAGGTATGCAACGGAAAGCTGGAAGTGTCATGGACAAGATGATTATCTGAGATGACCAAAAAGATTCCATTTGAAGCTCCAAAACCTTGGGCGCCCCTGGCCTTCAGGGGCGCTTTTGCTTTTTCTTGACATTTTGACCATGACTAAAACCCTATGTTTGACTTCTGATTCGGGCAGTTCAACAACTCAGATTCACCTACTCACGGATGCATTGTGAAGCCAGACCAAGTTTGAGACAAACATCCTAGGTGTCATTTGATCAGAAACCTTCATCTGGTGCTTTAAAAAGATGGGCGCCCCTAGCTAAGAGGCGCGCTTTTCACTCCAGTGTTAGTCATTTTTCATCTCCCTTATTTCATGTTCAAACTCCAGTTTCAGGTACTAGACATATCTTTCGGGATTGGCTAGCAGGCTCATCGCGAAGCTGACAAGATTCCAGAGAAGTCCTCTTGGAAGTGACAAGTCTCAGAAAGTTGATCTGGATCCCCAAAATCAAAGGCGCCCCTGGCTCACAGGTGCGCTTTTGCTTTAGAGCTAGAAATTTTTTCAACATTTTCACCTCGATGAAAATCCCCTCTGAGACGAAGCATCATTTTGGACAAATCTCGCCATAGAATCTTCACTGGAGCGTTTCAAGCTTAGATTTTGACACCTGGCACTTGGCCATCTGCCATTGTTGACCTCAGAGATCTTAATGTTAGTGTTTTGTAGCTTCGGGAGCTATTTTCTTAAATAAAATGTAATCAAGGTAGGTCGACCTCTTGTTTCATAAACAAAATTATATCTATTTCTAGGTCAGCCAGAGAAAGGAGGGTGCCTAGCTTGGTATATAAAGAGGATAGATTCCTCTCATTTAATCAATCATCTCAATTCCAATTCGAATTCCTTCAGCAGCAGATTCGCAGTCAAGAGGAGTAGATTCGCTTCAAGGAGAAGAGCAGATATTTTGTACCTAAGGAATTCACACTATATTTAAGTGTAGATCTATTGTATGAAATTCGCCTCTTCTAGGGCTTGATATTGTGTGCTATTTCTTCACATATTATTCTGATTTATAAAGAGAATTTTTGCTGGGTTTTTCTCCCTCGAGTAGGAGGGTTTTCCCAAGGTAAAATACTGTGTTCTTTGTTCTATGTGTTGAGTTTTTTGCTTATTACATTTCTGATCCTAAAACTAACATGGTATCAGAGTGGGTTTAGAAAAGATCCGATCAGATTTGGCTAAGCAGTATCACTCAGATCTTTCACTATGTGATATACTTCAGATTTTGGTGGGAATTTCTGAACTCACCCAAGTTTTAATTAAGAGCTGTCAGCATTCGAGGGAATAATCAGAGTTGTGCTGTTGCTTGAATGACTTCCACCTTCATATTGTCGCCACAATCTTTCATGAATGTGACAAGAAAATCATATCTTGAAAGAATGCTCAATGAATAACCAAAGTAAATACCTTAGAAATGGAGTCAACAAAGAGCAATGAAGGTTTGTCATTCCCAGTTTAAGTGCTGCTAAAGGATTGATAAATTTCTGAGTGATGGAAGGTTTGTTATTTGACTGTTATAGGCCCAATCAGCAAGGAAACCACTGACAACATTCTCCAACCTCATCAAGGATACTCCACCATAGGTCACAATCAATTTGTATGCTCCCAGCTTTACCCAACAACCTCTAAATGGATTGCTGCTCATAGTTGCAGGTTATGGCAGCACACATAAACTACCACAATCACCCTTCAATCAACCATTAAACACTTGTCAGCTCTAGAAATGAATGGCAAATACATCTAGCTTTATAATACACCACCAAGAATGCAAAGGGAAGCAACTTAAGATCTGTTATTATTTGCTAGTCATGCCCAGCAACTGTTAGGGGCAATTGATAGTAAAATTAAACAAGATATAATTGAAGTCGAAGTTGGGAGTTTTATGGAGGATATTGATGCTATGTTCCGTCGCAATTCTTCAAGAAACCGTTATATATATCTGAGGATATTGTGGCGGATCCTAGAGGCTCATGCATGAAGACTCTCCTCAATGATGGTGCGACAGAGTCATAAGATCATGTTTGGGTGTTAATCGCCAGTCTAGAGAAAGAGCTCGAGGATGACACTGATGGATGTCGCTGATCGACTATGATGAGAAGCTATTAAATTGGTCATGCCCGCACTATCTCCCGTGGATGTGGTGTCTAGCGATACTGTCTAGTATATTGTGAATCCTGATTGGGCACTCAATGGTAGTACAGTTCTTCACTGTTGGACAAATTGCTAGATAAGTATTTTATGTTTTATACCTTTGAATAAAATGAAATCGCATTCTTTCGGGCTGAAATTCAGTTTCTATTCTTTCTCCTAAATTTTGCTGAGTTGTGCAGAGAGGGTCTGACATTGATTATTTGGGGGCAGCTAATTTTATATTGATTATGGCTGAGTCGTGTGATTTGTTTGGAGAGGTCGTGGTTTCTTTTAAGTGGTGATCCCTGGCATGAAACCTTTTGGAGATACCATTCATGCTAGTTGTGAAGATTTCTGAGTGTGGCTTTGAGAACTGCAATTTTATTTGGTATTTTGAATGAAGATTGGAGTTGTCTGAAGTAGGTTCTATAGGAAAGTTTTTGTGGTATTCAAGGTTATTACAGACCTAGTAATCACTTTGGTGCTCAAAGGTTGTGATTGATTGGTCGCTTTGATACCATTCCCTATGTGCATGGACTGTGATGGTATCTTGATTCAGTGAGAGGCCTTGTTCTATATTGAATATGTTGGCTGCATAATGTGTTTGAGAAAACTGAGTTGAGCAGATTGTCTTTGTAATCTATAGTGCTGTGATTAGCATTTCCAAGAGTAGAAATTGAGTGAAGTCAAAAGAAAGATATATCTAAATCAACAAAGATAAGTTCTATTATTCCTTCAATTGATCTATCTAATGATATTTACCATATGATTACATGCTTCATTTGTAGTTTGATTTTATGAACTATTATTAATCTCCTTAAAATGCAGGATGGATCGAGGAGAAAAAGGATGATGGATTAATTATCAGAGATTGCATAAGAAATTCAAAGGAGGAAGAGCTTGAGGCATCCGGTGAGGAAGTCATGCCGGCTGGAGAAATGAACAAACATGAAGACATAGCTTGCATCCTTGGGACTGAGTTGGTGGCACATAACTCTCTTGATTCTTCACTAGAGACATCTCTTGAGGGCACAAGGTTGGGTCAGCCTTGGATGGAGAATTTGCATTAGCAAAGAAGATTGAGAAAGATGAAGACACTAAACAACGGAGAACCTATACAGATTGTCATTGCGATCAGCTACTTCGAAGAGGAGGAAATGACATTCAGAGGGAGTTAAATTCTGAGAATTCAAGGCACAAGTTGAGAGCATGTCCGAGAAAAGGATTAAGGTTCTGAGATCTGTCAATGGAGGGGAGTTCACTTCCAGAGGATTTCTTTGCAATCTCTGAGGTAGGGATCAAAAGGGAGTTCTGTGACTCATTGAGAAGAAGTGAAGGTGCTAGCTAAGTGGGTTGCAGTGTTGCAAGGCCAGGTGCTAAAGTCCTTGGAAGACCTCTTCACCTGTAGAGAACAAAATTGCACAAGACAGTCAATCTGGATTTGACATTGGTAGCTTCGCAAACCTATTTAGAATAGGGTGATCTGGGATGAGGTCAAGAAGCATAGTCCTGAACTTTCGCAAGTCAGTAGTGCCAAAGGTGTGCATTGGAAATCGGTCCTCTAAGGCAAGCATTGTAGGCAATCTTGGACGAGGAGGTCAGGAGCTTGATGCAAGTACTTGGAGCTTCAGAGGGAGTCACATCATCATGAAGATTTGTTGTAGTGTATATTTCTCTCAGACGGAGAAATATGAGGTGAAAGCCCTTGTAGTGTATATTTCTCTGAGATGGAGAAATATGAGGTGCAAGCCCTTGTTCATCTTTGAGATTGATGTTACACCCCGGAATTTGTATAGTTACTATTCTAGTAATGCTTAGAGCATTCTGATTGTAAGGAAGGTTTTGAATGAATAAATGTGATTGAACTTTGTTGTCAATATGAAATCCTGTTTACATGTTATGTTTGGCTCATTCTGTATTCTTGATTGATGTTATTCTTGAATAAAACAAGGAATAGAGGAAAGTAATTAGTCTTGTTTTATATATTTGATTTATATATACTGCAAATATTGTGAGCATTTGACTGTCGTGGTTTTGTGCCATGGATGCAGGAGCAGGAGCTATTCCTCCAGGTGGAGGGGAAATATCACTCAGGAAGAGGAACTTGGTCGGCTAACCGGTAAAGTTGATCGTATGAGCATACACACACTTCACTAAGGATTTTAGGAACTGAGTCAGATTAAGTTGTCATGATAAGTCATCCTTAGGCTTAGGAGTTATGAATACTTCTTCATGCTTTAAGAGTGGTGTTCCTTGATTGACTGACTTACTGTTCTGTGAGCCTTGAATGTGAAACATGAACTGATAAGTTATTGATGCCTGGAATTTACAGTTAAATGTATAAATACGTGTTTATGCAATTACGTCTATTAGAGGTGCTCTGACTGGCCTATAATACACGTAATTGGAGATTTGAAAATAAACATGTATAGATATATTTAAGTGTAAACTGGGTAAGTTAATTAATATATTTAATAATATATTTAATATCGATGTTATTATAGTTTTATCGATAATATAATATATTAATATATCTCATATAATATTTGAATATTATATAGATATATTTATATATTTAAAGAAAGGTAAGTTAAAAACTATAATAATATTGTATTGAATATAATACAAAATATATTAATACATTTTAATGAGAATATTAAAATATCTAAAACTTTGGAAAGATTTTATATAAACTATAATCTTTGGCATTTAAATTTACATTTATCTTATAAAGGTATTTGAGTTTATTTACCTTTGGAAATAAAGGTAATAAGACTTTCATAGTCTTTGGTAAATACTTTGCAAACCATACAAAGGAAATTAGAAATATTGAAATACTTGGAAAATATTAAAAGGAAAAAGAATTTCGAAATTTTGTAAAGACCAATGGAAATTTATAAAAATCATTTAAGGAAATGTAAGTATGAACTATAGACTTTGGAAAGTATAAAAGAAACATTTGAAAAATCGCAGATTTCTTCCCGTGAAGAAATTGCGCGACTGTGTTAAGCAAAGAAATGGCGAAAAACTTCAGCAAATACAGTCCGCGCCCAGCTCACACTTGAAAGACTTGGTCGCGGATGCTAAAGCGCCACCATTGTGGACGCGTGGGTGGAAGAAAGGTAACAGCAATTGCAAAAAAACCCTTGATGTTTTCAAACTGAAAACTTTGGACGCCATTTGTGTTGCAGTCCGCCATTTTTGAAGGCAAGTTGAATGTTTAACCTGTACGTGGTTGATCCACGAAATTGGCATGTGATATGTTGAAACATTCTTGAGAAATTATGTTGAATCATCACCTCTTTTGCTGTGTGTTTGGCTATTCGACTGCCACTGCGGATTTTGACATTTTCAAAATGAGAGGTGTCGAATTCTCATGCCTACAAGGTAGGAAACATGAGAATTCGAAACCTATAAATAGGTTCTCACTCATTGTTGAAAAACACTCAATTTTCATTCACTCTCCTTGCCTTGGAAAATTCGAAATACAGTGCTGTGGTATTTCTGTGTTTTGAAATTCCATTTTATGAAAGCCATTGTCATTTTATGAGAGCCATTGCCATTTTATGAAAGCCATTGTCATTTTATGAGAGCCATTGCCATTTTTGTGAAAGCCATTGCCATTTTGTGAAAATCATTTGCAATTGAGACAGTATTGCTAAGAGACAGTATTGTTGAGAACAACTTTTTGCATTTACCTGAAAGTAGTATTTGCTTAA
>CM021103.1:397983635-398048821 GCA_007115665.2 Sequoiadendron giganteum
CCTGCATACATAGCAGACATCACAGGCTGAGCCAATGATGCTAGCTATTTTTTTATTTGATTTTAAGGGTTAGAACCATTTTATTCGTTTCCCTTTCCATTTTCAAAATTAGAAGTCATTGATTTGCTCTTTTTTCACTTGCATCTGCATTAGAGATTTTGAGGAAAGAATACTTCATTGAAGGAAGGCAAGTACCAAGAAAGGGTCTTTGAAGAATCAAGGATAGGAAATTTTCCTTTAGTGTATGGCAAGTCTCTATTTTCCCCAGCTATGGTCTACTAGGGTTTCTCCTATATGTCTCAAATTCACCTACAACCACCTCACCACAAGTGCTTAAGCCAAGGGGGTCTAATGTGCCTACAAATCAACCTCAAGTATATTTAGCCTTATCTCTTTCATTTTTTTCAGATTTGATTTCTTATTGTATGCTTGTTATTTATCTTACTACCATGTTATCCTACATTTATCACTTGGCTTAACCGTATTTTACATTATTAGTTGTTCTTTACTTTGTTGCCCAATACATTGTCAATCTTGATATTCTATATAGATTGTCATTGTGTGCTTGCTGTGAGAGGCCTTTTACCTATTTAGCAAGAATAGAAAGAAATAATTTATATTGATGTCCACAAGTGAACAAAAAAGGTCAATGTGACCCCAAAAATCAACTAGAGACTATAGCAAGAGGGAGCCAAAAAGAGGCTCCAAAGAAGCTAAAAAGTAAAAGATATCTAAAAGCAAAACAAAAACTATAAGGTAATTTGATGAACAAAAGAATGCTAATCTTGTCAAAAGGGAAAGAACCTATTAAATTTAACAAATTGACTATAAATAATCTACAAATAGTCCAAAAATCAAAGAGAAAGGAGTCGTCACCAAAGAAGATAGAGTCGGGGATACTATTTGTTGGGTGAACTGTATCTAATTTGTATCACTAGAAGAGGATCCTATACCCTTATTCATAACAATGGAGGTGCCAATACAAGATTTGATGATGTTCTTGTATAGTGCCTCAAGCATAGAGACCCTAGCTAGATGAACTTAGGGGGCATGAAGAGCATTGTCTTGAAACTATATTTGAAGCTCTCCTAGCACCCATGGCCAAAGACCCTCCACCACCTAAGAAACTGGTGACATGCCTAAATATAAGACCTTTACAAGGACTAAGAAACAACAAGAATGTGGTGCCCTGAGTGAGAGAGGTGGGTTGCCTTGCCTTTCCTTGAGTGAGCGTGGAGTTAGTGCATGTAGAAGTATGTCATCTCACTCATTTTCCGTAAACTTGGTGTTTTAATTTGCACCTTTCCATGTGACACAAAATAGAAAAGTGTGTATAGTAGAATTGTTCTTCAAATTAGAAGGGGAAGCTCTCAATAACTAAAACTAATCAAATTTGAACAATATGTACTTGCTATTTACAATTTGTATAGTGTTTTTTGGGTGGTTCATGGCACATGCATAACAAAAAAAACTAAAGGTGTTTCTTTGAGAATATAATACAAACTTAAAATAACTACCATGCTTATGTTGTTCAAATAAAGATAAAGACTAAGTAGTGCACATAGCTTAAGATCCAAAAATCCTTCTCCAAAATCTTTCATGAACTAAAAAAATATTTTCAATCACTTGCTAAAATGGCTAGTGATGTCTTGTTTTAGTCACTCATTGACATGGTCAGTGATGTTCTATTCTCAACTACCTATTAAAATGGTCATTGATGTTTCTTCTCGGCCACTTGCTAAATTAGTTGGTGATGCCTATTTTAATCACCTACAGACATTTGTTCCAACCACCTACTACGATGGTCTTTGATGTTTCTTCTAGTGACCTAGTAAATTGGATGGTGTTATGTTCTAGGCACTTGCCAAAATGGCCGGTAATGGTTATTCTATTCACACACTGAAATGGTTACTGATGTTCTATCTTAGTCACCTACCAAAATGGCCAATGATGCTCTATACTAGTCACTTGATAAAATGATTAGTGGTATTCCTTTTGAGTCATTTGACGAAATGGTGAGTGGTGCCCTATCTTAGCCACTTGCTAAAATGGTTAGTGATGCACAACCCAATAGAGATCCTTTTCCAACATATAGGTATTGTTTGCATTCACATATAGGTGCACTTGGATTCATCTATGTATGCTAGTGTTGCATTTGTCCATGTAATCTTGCATCTTTAGAATATCACAAGGATTTATGGTCCTTGCCACAAGTTGATTTGGAAAGGTGTGTGCATATTATTCATTGGAAAGGTAAGTGAAGGTACATACATTGAATCATTTCATTAGGTCGATTTTTTTTTGTTACTTTTTAATTTCTTTTTGGCATATGTTTTCACAAAGCACTGCCACCCATTACTTTGCAGTTTGCATGATGAGAAATGATCTTCATGAGGGTACAATTCTAAAATTGAAATGACTTTACTAACATTTCTTTTCAAGACTTGTGGGCACATTAACCTCCTAGGTTGGGATGGGAATGTGATGGCTTAAATACTTGTTGAAAAGTGGTTGTGGGTTGTTTTGTGGCCATGGTTGCCTTCCTTTTTGCCTCCTCACTTGTCCCTCAGTGTCCTGTCCAGCCTTTTGATCCCTAGTGTCATCCTTCATGACCTTTGTTTGTCCCTCCATGCTATCTTGTTCCCTATTGAACATTGTTAGCCTCTATTTGCCCCCTTGTTACCTTTGTGATTGTTGAACATCATTATCTTGGTGAATGATGTTTTGTTTGCTTCCTTCCCTCTTGAACATTATCGTCTTGGCCAATTGAGTTCTTTTGTCCTCCCTACCTAGTTGACATCATCAATTGTGGCTATTTTTGGGTTTGGTTTTTAAGGGTTGGAAATCCTCTTTATAAGTTTCCCTTTGTGAATAGTAAAAATCACCAATTTGTTTGATTGTGGTCTCATCTACCATTAAAGGACTAGAGGAAGGAGTACTTTATCAAAGGAAGACAAATAAAAAGAAAGTGTTGGTGTGAATAAAGTCTTGCACCTAGTTAATTCTTTACTAGGGACTTAGGGGACTTATTCACATGTTAAGTTTACTTAGGATATAAGCTTTCTTCTAGAAGTCTTATTTGTCTTATCTATATTTTACATTATCCTAGGTAGTTATGAGTTAGTTGTCTTATGTGATAGGATTAAGTCGCTTTTCATGATCTTGTCTAATCCTATCTCTCACCTTGCCTTTATAAGCAAGGCAACTCTTGCATATTTTGCATCTTGATCATATTGTAATCCTTGTTTGGTGGAATATCATCTATCATTGTTGCTTCTCTCTATTGCATGTGGAGGTTATTTGGTATTGCAAATTGAAGATCCTGGTTGCTCACTGCAACATGGCATCAGAGCTTTGAATCTGGCAAGCCCCTTTCTTTTTTATTAGAGAGTTTCTACCATCAAATTTTCTATTGTGATTTGAGTTTCTTTTTTGATCTTGTCAATTCTCTTCTACTCTTCTCTTGCATTTCAATATGATCTTGAGAATCAAAAAGGGTTTGCAAAGATATGTTAATCCTATATTGCATGTATGCTTTTTGGTGAGATCTAGTGATTGTAACACTTTTGGCTATAGTGGCAGTATTTTTGGTTGTCCCATTGTGTCTAGGAGGCTCAAGAAAGTCAAATTTGGCTTTCGTTTCACTCAATTTGGTCACCATTTGCAAATTTTGCAAATAAGGGTTTGAAGCTTAGATCTGGTAAGCAGCTTTTTGTAGGAACATTTTTGGCAAAATATAACCTTGCCATTGCGTCCGAATGGATGATTCCATGAATTTTGATATATAATTTGTTTATATTTGGAAAAAGTTGTTTTTGGGGCAATGTTTTTTTACCTAAAGGGCCGTATGGCCTCCCACGCTGTGCAGGTACGATTTTATGAAAAAATATTCAAAATTTTTTTTGCAGAAAAATCTTTAACGTCAACCTTTCTATTAAAATTTTGAAAAAAAAATATAAAAAAAAATTGTTAGCGCTGTTAGTAAGCACTTAATAAAGCGTTGTTGTGCACAGGGCTAAAAGCCTACAGTCTACAAAGAACTGTAAGCCGCTTATAGCGGTCATTGCCTGCTAAACCACTGTGGCTTTAAAAGCCGCCAACAGGTTTATTGCGGAGGGAGGTTAATAAACTACACAGTAACCTTTTTAAACCGCCAACAATTTTTTTAACCGCTACATTTTTAATAACTGGGCAACTAAAATTTAAGCCGCTAGTAGTTTCAGCTAAATCATCCTTTTTTCCCATAGCTGCCAACAGGGTCACGTGGGTGACCAAGAGCCAGCCCCCCGAGGGCTAAATTTTTGCACCTACTTAGCCTTCAAAAGTTCCTAAAATAGGCCTTTATTCAATTTTGCATAACTTTGCACCAAGGTATTGGATTTTCGCCAATGAGATATCGTTAAAAAGGTGGTTCAACGAACTTCGCAGTGGTGAAGGTGATTTTTGCAGATTTTGCTAGGTTTTTCAGCCCAAAGGTACATGTGCATTTATTACTTGCAACTGGCATAAATTTTGCATACAAAGTCGAAATCTGGAAAATCTGTTTTGAAATTTCTCAAAAAAATGCAAGGTATCTGTTTGTAACCTCTATTTTCAATTGTGACAAGCCTTGTTTTTTAAAAATTGTAAAAAAACTATTATAAACGGTTGATTTGAGCTTGTCACTTGTACAAATTGCAAAATTTCTTCATTGTAATTTGCTTGGGGGGGTTGCAAATTTAGTTTAAATACATTCTGGGGGGGTGAAAGGCAGAATTTAAGTGCCACATTGTCTTCTTTCTCTTGGTGTTCTTCTATCCAACATGGCAGATCTAAGGCAAATTGAACCACTCACTCCACACAATTATCACACATGGAAGCTAAAAATGACTCAATTGTTACAATCTAAAGGTCTATGGCAAATGTTAGAAGCACAACCTGCTGAATTCACAAGTGAATATGAAAAATTTACCCATAGATGTAAAATGGATGAAGCAAAAGGGCTCATTGGCTTACATGTATCTGATAATTTGTTGTTAAATATTGCAGAGTGCAAAACACCTAAAAATGTTTGGGACAAACTTGAAGAATTGTATGGTCAAGTCAATAAGTTCAGAATCTCGCAACTTCAAGTGGATCTACAATCACTCTCTCCAGATGCATTTCCTTCTATTCAAGATTTTCTTGCACAGTTCAAACTGATTTTGTCACAATTAAAAGGGTGTGGGCATGATAAATCTGATGATGAATGTATCTTCTTGATTCTGTCTAAGTTAAGAGGCTCTTATCAAGTGTTCTCTTCCACTTTCTATTCTACTATGGATGCCATGTGGAAAGATTATAAAATTCCTTCTTTTGAGTTGTTTTGTGAGAGTCTTACTAGGGAGCAGGCCAAGTTGGTTCAGTTGGATGCACTACCTAGCTCTAAGAATAAAGCTCTAATGGTTCAATCTTCCAAGGGTAAAGGAAAGAATAAGAAGAAGCCCAAGAAAAAATCATCTTCAGGTAGTGAGTCTCCCTCCAAACCGAAGCAGAAGAACAATCAGAAGTCCACTCCGCCTCCTTCTTCTACCTATGGAGATTCTTCTTGCAAGTCTAAGAAAAAAGGAGATCCTTGTTCATTTTTTGGCAAAACTAGGCATGATGAGTCTCATTGTTTCAAGAGATTGGAAGCCTTGGAGGAAGCTATGAGGAAACATAATATTTCAGTGCCTAAGTCTTCTTCCATGGGCAAAGGGAAAGCTCTTTCGGAACGTGCCTTACATACATCTTCTGATAGTTGGATTCTTGATTCAGGTGCTTCACATCACATGACCAATTCATGTGATCTTCTTGATTCCATTGCTCATACTTCTACTTCTTAGATTGCAGTTGGGAACTCTTCACATATTCCAATTTTGGGGACAAACTCTGTTTAGATGCTAGATAGGTGCATTGAGGATGATCTTGTTCTTGATATTTCAGAAAATCTACTTTCCATATATTAGATTTGTCATTCTAGAGATGGAAAGATTGTTGAGTTTACTCCACATAATGTGACTATTAGACAATTACAAGATCCTAAGAAGGTTGTTGCTACAAGGATAGTTGATCATAAGAACCATTTGTATCAGTTTGATGGCTTTGAGTCTTTATCAGGTTCATGTTTTATTGCTCATGCTGATTCAATGAGAAAAATTTGGCATGAAAGATTTGAGCACTTGAACTATAGATATCTTCAATAGATGAACACACATAACTTAGTGGTTGGTCTTCCTAAGATCTCTTGCATAGATGGTGTTTGTCTAGGTTGTGTTCTTCGTAGACAACATTGAGATCCTTTCCCTAAGGGTCAAGCTACACGTGCAACCACACCCCTTGAGTTGGTCCATAGTGATCCCATGTCATTCCCAACTTTTTTAGGGGTTAAGTATGTGCTCACTTTCATTGATGATTTTTCCCAACACACATGGGTCTACTTTTGAAGCTCAACAGTGAGGTTCTCACCATATTCAAGACCTTCAAAACATTTGTGGAGAAGCGGTCGGTTTTTTCTCTTCAACGGATACACACAGATAATGGGGGGGAGTATTTCAATCAAGCATTTCAAGATTTTGTAGTGAGCATTGTATTCTTCATTAGCACACGGTTCCTTCCACTCCTCAACAAAATGGTGTGGTGGAGAGAAAGAACAAGACTTTACAGGAGATGGCGAATTGTATGATTCAATCTAGGTCCATGGCTCCAACTTTTTGGGCTAAAGCTATCAATTGTGCCAATCATATTTAGAACCGTATGCCTCAAAAGGCAGTGTGGATTATGACTCCTAAGGAGGCTTGGTCTCATCACAAGCCCAATGTATCCTTCTTCAGAGTATTCGGTAGTGATGCTTGGGAATTCATTCCGGATGGTCGGCATAAATCAATAGAGAAGAAGAATCAATGGTTCATTTTTGCTCGCTATTGTGAGGATGTGAAGGCATACAGATTATTTGATCCTGACACACGAGAGGTTCATTTTTCGTCGTGATGTTTAGTTTGCTTCTTTCACACAGACAAATCCTCCTTCGACTTTTTCATCACAACCTACTCAATCTTCTTCAATTGAGGATGCTTTGCTTCTTGAGGGAGATTTTGATGATGGTCTTGATCCACCTCCTCCTAATCCACCCACTAGGCCACGATTGGCTCGTGTTACTCTTGAGGCGGTTGGTACTCTTGTTGGTGATCCTGCAGGCACTTGCCGCACTCGTTCTCAAACTTCAAGAATTAGTCTTTTGAGTCATGCCATTTCGGATGATCCTCAAAAGTTTTCAAATGGTTTAGGTATTCCTGAGTGTGATAGTGCTATGGTTGATGAGTATTCTTCTTTGATGAAGAATCATACTTGGGATCTTGTACCTCTTCCTAAGGGAGGAAATTCGGTTCTGTGCAAGTGGGTATATCAAATATGTAGTAGATGGTTCCATTGACAAGTACAAGGTTCGTCTTGTTGCAAAGGGGTTTTCTTAGGTTGAGGGAATTAGATATTCCGAGACCTTTTCTCATGTCTCCAAGATGGATTCTATTTGCCTTGTTCTTACTATAGTTGCATCACAAGGATGGTCAGTGTATCAAATGGATGTGAAGAGTGCTTTCTTGCATGGGGATCTTCATGAGGAGATCTATATGGAGCATCCACCAGGTTTTGTGTAGGAATTTTCACTTGTTTGTAGGCTTCGACGTTCATTGTATGGTATCAAACAAGCCTCTTGGGTTTGGTATGAGAAGATGGATAGTTTCTTGCTTGCTTCTGGACACACTCATTGCCATTTCGATCCTACAGTTTATACTCTGAGACATGAAGAGGATCTTCTCATTCTTGTGCTATATGTGGATGATTTGATTCTCATAGGGAGTTCCACTTCCATGATTCATAGTACTCAGCGAGCATTGATGGAGCGATTTGATATGACTGACCTTGGTCTTTTGCATTACTTCCTTGGTCTTCAGGTTAATCAGACTTCTAAGGGGACCTTCATTTTCCAGGAAAAGTATTCTCTTGATTTGCTTCAAAGATTTGGAATGGCTGATTACAAGCTTGCCCCCACTCCTTTTCAGTTAGGTATTGTACTATCTACCAGTTGCACTACTCCTAAAGTTGGTCCTACCTTATCGGAAATTGGTTGGCAGTATTTTATACTTGACACATAGCCATCCTAATATTTCTTTTGCGGTTGGCCTTGTCTCTCGCTTCTCACAGGAGCCACATGAGATTCATTGGAAGGCCGCTAAACATATCTTGAGATACATACAGGGAACTACCCATTTTGGCATTCATTACACATTAGGAGCTTCTCGGATTGTGGGCTTCATTGACTCTGATTGGGTTGGTGATGTCAATGATCAGAAGTCTACTTTTGGATTTGTCTTTTGCCTTGGTTCTTGTTTGTTTGCATGGTCATGCAAGAAGCAGATTGCTATTTCCTGGCATAACAATTAGCACCTGTGAAGTGCAAGTTGGTATAGACAACTATGTACAGTGCGTAATGACTGCTCTTCAAATTAGGAGGGGAAGCTCCCTCTTTTTCTAATATGCATGAAAAAGTAAATGATTCTAAATCCTATCTTTTTGACTAAGCTGGAAGAGGCACAAGGTTAAGGAAACCAAGAATGTTGCAGCTAGGGATTTTCTCTAGTTTTGCAGATCTTAACTACAACTAACTAAATGCTTTAATATATCCTATTCCCTCAAGAAAAATAGAGCATGAGGAATTAGGAGCAGGAATGTGGTATACGACAAACTTTACAATAGGATTTCCATGGAGGAAGAACCCCTATCCGAGGCGTAGATATGCAACAAGCTTATTGGTAACAACACTTAAACAATAATTCTTCTTTCCAAATTTCCAAGGAGGAGGAACTCCTATCCAAGGCGTAGATTGAAAGAATAACTATTATCACAACATAAGATATAAAACTAGGACAACAAATTGCATTGGCGAGACACGCATACAATAAACGATCGAACTAGCAACTATATTTAACTAAGATGAACAAGTATCATGATCATAACATTCAGGCAAGGTGGCGCAACTATTTATCATCATAGTAAAAGCTCGTGAACAGATACAAAACAACAATATTTCAAGCAAGGTGGCGCAACATATATTACTATCGTGTGCAAAAGTTATTTACAAATGAGCAAAGAGCTCCTATTTATAGACATCAAAGGTGTAGGGAACCCTAAAGTCACCTTGAGTAAACTACAGTCTCACAAGCATGCGAGAATTTATTGTCTAAGTCTAAATAAATGAGACTATACAATTAATTGGAAAACTACCATCAATTAACTGATACAAACAAGACTAAATGGACATGTGCAACATGCACGTCCTTATTGAAATGAGAGCTAACTGATAACTAACATCAGTCAACTGGTTCTAACTGAAAGTCCATCCTCTTGCGAAGATATCTCCAAGAATGAGATAGGTATGCATGAGATCAACAATGAGCCTTTGGGTGATGCAAGAAGTTGGGTCCACAAAAAGTTCAAAAAGTGGAAGTGTTTTTGTTGTTTTTCATAATTTGTCACACTTGGACTAAAAATTTGAGGCACTTACACAATGAATTTTTTAAAAAATCAGTAATATGAAAGTTTGAATTTTGAATCTAGTTTCTAAATATGTAAATTATTCAAATACCCAAATTGTAGAAATTAAATTTTGATAGGGATCTATAAAAACCACTTTTTAAAAGTCCCTATTTTTTTACCATACCATGCACGTGTACGGACACCACTTTTTGACCCAAATAAAAGTATTTTGCTAATTCCTTTTGAGGAAAGAGAGCTAACAACATGAAGATTGATGAGGAATTTCTTTTGTAATTTTTTGTTGAATATTTTTTTTTTTATTAAATTTTTATTGGCCTTAATTGTTGTTTTTAAAAATCAACGTGTATGGACAACATAATTTGACCTAAACTAAACATTTTTTGAAACTTTTTTTTTTCATTCTGTAAAGAATTGTCTAAAGATTGATGTCATATAATTTTTTTTACAAGAAACTTCACCAAAAAAAAGTTATTAAAAAACAAAAAAAGTCTGATATTTCATGTTTAAGGACTAGTTTGCTTTGAAATTAATTTAAAAATATCAAATATAATCCAATATTAATAAAAATTATATATTTGGAAACTAGAAATCGTGTTCTGTAATGGGTTTTAATTTTATAGATTGATTAAAAAAAAAAGTCCATCAACCATATTGTCAAAGATGGACATTCTTCTTCAATCTGCCTTAGTTTTTTAGTTGCAGGTCAAAGGCTAAGGCTCGGATTGCCAAGCCTTTCCCGAGCCTAAAACCAAGGCTACAAGTGGGTTGGAGATTCAAGTTTTTAATAATGCGTACGCGTTACAAAACGCATATGCGCTCTTTATTTGTTTGATTATTTTTTTAAAAAATGCTTTTTAGAAACACGTACGCGTTTCTAAAAAGCAAAATGCATACGCGTTTTAAAATGCGTACGCATTTCTAAAAAGCATTTTTTTAAAAATAAATTATTTGTATGCACTCAAAAGCAGCGTATGGTTTATACTTGCCTCTGTATTTTAGGCTGAACGATACATACTTTGTCTGGCGTTTTCGAATTTTTTTTTTTGGTAGAAACTTCCCTCTTCGTGGACCCAACTTCTTGCACTTACCTTTCAAGAAATGGCGTTGAGTTAATTGTTGCTTCTAATTCTATCCTTGTAAATAACTGCAAGTTCTAACTGGTTGTCTTCTACAAGCCCTCTCTGTCTATCACCTCATCTAGGAACTTGTCGATGGTCTAATCCTCTAGCAGTCTAATGTTATCCACAATGATGAACTGCATGTTCAACTCCTCTTCATCCTTGATCACCCTCTGACTCTCTCTGACTTTTGCAGACACCTTGTTGAAACCGGTAGTCATCACTAAGAAGTTATCCAACTTGGGCCTCGGGATCTCCACCCTGGAGGTTATCATGGACCAGTTTCTCAAACTCAGCCTATACTGCCTCTACCTCAATGCATGTACCATCCTCACGTCGAGAGTGGCATGGGATCTGAGTGATGAACTTGCTGATAAGTCTGAGAGTTGCAACAACATTCTCCTTGGGTGTGGCCATCTTTGTAGAGATTCTATCATATGTTTCCACTTTGAAAAGATGTTGTTTTGTCCAAACGAAAACCTTCTTATCTTCTTCTGCTACAATGGCGTCATGGGCAACTACCAGTTGAGATATGAGTATCAAGTCTTTCGACTTGCGTTCTGCTATGAATATCTCGAGCTGCTGAATCTTCTGACGAAGCTCATGTGCTTTGTACCTCAACTTATATATCTCTGTGAGGAGGTACCGACCTGCAACAATGAAGTCTTCAATCCAATTTTTAAGTGCTTCCCTCGATTGACCAAATGACCAAGTCTTTGCTGATTTGCAGTTGTCTCTCGAAGCTGTGGGAGCATAGGTGTTTGCGTTTCCATGAAGTAGATTCGAGATGTATTGTCAGAGCTGCCTGATTTCAGCCTTGAGGGCTGCCTTATTTTCTCTGTCCTTCATGACATGCTCTTCCAAATTACTTGTGACAACCTTGAAAAGGCTCACGTCCACGTGCCGAGTGCTCTTGCCTAGATTTGCTTTGATGAAGGTGAAATCACCAACTTCAACTTCATCTAGGTTCTTGCCCTATAATGGTGTAGCAACTTCAATGACGATCTCTGCTTCAGGAGTCTTCTCAATGTGCACTTGCTTCTTGACTCTCTTGTTCGACCTATCCTGATATGGATTGCCAAACTCAAACAAATCAAGCTGATATGAAGGCCTACGCCTTTCTTTTCCCAACGACCTCTCGAGCCAACACGAATGATCAATGTTGCCCTCTCGAGGAGAAACTGCTCCTGTTGTGTCAACCATTGGTGGATCAACTGGAATGAAAGTCTCATGGCCTGGTGATTCTGGCTCCAAGTCTATATCAATAGGAGAGGATCGTGGAGAAAATGGTGGACCAGGAGATGATGAATCGGCCTCAACCTGTACCACTGGTTCCATTGGAATTTCTGACACTTTCTCAACTTGCTTCCGCTTTGTGATGCTTTTACCCTTCGAGTTTCCACTAACTTTGACACCTTTAGGCGGCTTCAAGACAACTTTAACTCGAGGCCTCGACCTAGAAGTGGAAGGTAGTGAAGAAAACCCTGTTGGCGACTCTGTAGCTGAAACTGCCCTTCGCTTCCTCTTGCCTTCGAAGAAATATATGCTTGTCTTAATAACTGATTTCGAGAAGTCCTCGATTGAAGTATTCTCCTTGACATACCAATCAGGTTGGCGAAGTGGCTGGTGAGCAACATGGTCTTTAACGAATGAATTAAGAAGCACCTCTCCGTCATCATCTGACAAACCCTCAACATCTTCTGACAGGAAATCAGTAAGCTGTGGAAGAGTAAGTCGACAGTAATGACGTTGGCGCACCTCAAACTCATCTTCGCAGTTGACCCAAAAGTCCTCAAGCGCTGCCCTATGTGAATTACTTCTCTCCAACCGTGCTGAGTAATGACCCAAAGGATCATAAGTACACCTCTGAGTGAGACACTTGAGCTAGAGTTTTTCTAACTCATTCCTCATTAACTTGCAATCAGCAACAGACTTGCACTTGTATATACCCAATCTGAACGGAAAGGTGAATGCCGACTTATGTCGATTATGAAGAAAAGAGTGAACTTCTTGAGCTTGTCTCAGAAACTCCATGAATAGGACTCTGTCTGACGAGTACCTTGGTAGCATCAGAGGCTCTCCGGTGTAACCATACACTTGGATATATCTGAATGTAGGGAATTGAATGAACCAATTTTCCCAACTCTCCATTGCTGATTTTGCCTCTGGAGAAATCCTGATATGCATCTCATTATCGAGGTCTCTGACTGTCTTCATGAGAAAGTGATCATTCACCGCCCTAAATTCCTATTCAACCTTTGAAAACTCCAGTTGTGAGTAGTATTCATGAACGCGCTGAACGCCAAGAGTTCCATTGGTCTTCAAAGCTCTATAATTGCCTTGAATCGCAACCAAGTAGACTAGAAAAGACACCATGTGAAACTCGTGGATTTTGAGAAACTCTGTGATCTGTTGGTGAAGACACTCGCTAATAAACATTGCCCAGTCAAAGTTTTCCTTGTCAATAATCCAAGAGATGATATAGAACATCCACGGTCAGAAAATATTTGCTTCTTCCTGACTTGAAACCCGGTTAAGCAAAGTTAATAAGATGGCAACCTCATCTTTGAACTCACCACGCCCAAGTTTCTTCGGCATGTTGGTCTTCTGAATTTTCAACCATCGTTGAGCAACTTTCCTTTGTGATTTGTCTTTGTCCTCTTCCCATATCTTGTCACAATCTGGAATGTATACAATAAAATTGTCTGAACGAGGAGGAATAGCAAAGCACTTCTCAACGTCCCTCGGCTTGAGGCTACAAACGACTCTCCCATCGATTGACCTGATTTGTCTTGTAGACGAGTCATAATGCTTAATGCAAGCAATCACAAACTCAAGATCGAAAACCATGATAGCAATAGACGCTGGTGCCAGCAACCTGAAACGCTCAAGATTTCTGATTGTGGTGCTGCTAATGCTCTCCAACGTGCTCAGATTGACCATTTGTATCAACAGTTTTCAAAAAGTCGTGAATCAAGACCGATTTGGCCTTGTAATCTATGGGGGTTGAATTGCATTTTGAAAATCTGGATTTTTGATTTTAAAGTTGGGTATGTTCGGACAACTTTCAGAAAAAGCTGAAAAAAGGCTTTTGGGAAGGCTAAAAATAGCCAGTTGAGGTAAAATTTTCTGGAAAAAATATGAGACATGGGTTTTGTAGGGAATTGAATTCTAAGCAAACCTAGATCGACAAAAATTTGAAAAAATGAGTTTTAGCAAGGCATGCAAAGGTTTTCAGTCGAGAATTGCAAGGGTTGTAGGGGCAATTTTTTTCTGAGAAAATTTGAAACATGGGTTTTGTAGGAAATGGAGTTCTATGACAACCCAGATGATTCGCTTTGGAAAAAATGAGTTTTAGGCCCACATGCAAAGAAATCTTCGGAAAAAGCATAGTGCTCCAGAATGGAAGTAGCAGTGCTGTCACTGAAATATGTGAACCCAAATGATTTGTTTCTGAAAATCTCGCCGTTTACTTTGACATGCGGGATAAAACCTAAGACGAGAATAGAAGAATTTTTAGAGAGAGAAATAGAATTTTTTGTTCTATCTCTGAAAAAGTCGCTTATGCTTGAATTGGATTTGATGTAGTTTGCATGCAATCAAAAATTGAAGTCTGTAATATTCTTCCTCTGAACAATCTGGACTTGGTGTTGCGAAGAACACTGAAAACTGATACCTGTAGCAACTTTAGATCTTTATTTTCTCAAGAAAGGCTTGTTTTCTCTCACCTGCAATGAAGAATAATGGATGCCTATGCCTTAATAAATTAAAAATTGTCCTCAAAGGCATCACAAATGCATGCATTATCTTGAAAATGGCGCTAACCTTCTGATTGGACCTCCAAAACTAACACCTAGCTTGTAACTGGGCCTCAAAATAGTTAACTAAGCGAAAAATATGCCCTAAGTAGGGCACCTCCTCCAACACTTTAGTTAACTTATGCATGCAAAAAGAAGTCGCCTAGTTACAAGCAAAAATGAAGTCAAGAAGAAGTCGACTTGAAGAGTTAAACTAAAGAGCTAATTTCAGTTAACTGTCTCCACCTTTATAGGGCGCCACTTCTCTTGAGTTCAAAAAGTCAACCGTTGACTTTAGGCGTTTCTTCCTAGACTTAGCCAATTTCTTGAAAATTTGGATTTGGAAACATCATCAGAGCCCACATTCGATCATTGATTTTGATTGATTGACATGTCGGATTGACTAGGTGACATTTCATTGAAGAGCAGGATCAAATTTGACAAGGGTCTCCTTGAAGCTGCAAACCCTAATTCAATCATTTGAGGCCTCAAAATTCAGGGCGCGCCTAGCCTTCAGGGGTGCTTTTGACCTTAGACTTATAAACTTTTTAATGCATTTTCATCATTTTCAAAGGTGATTCTGACCTTACTTCATCTTACGTTTCCTGGTGTTCGACAAAACTTCAAAACTAGCTGACAGGCTCATTGAGGAGCTGGCTGGATTCTGAACAAGAGCTCCTAGAGAGCACTTCTCATAAGAACATCATCTGGCAGCTGAAAAACATGGGCGCCCCTGGCCTCCAGGAGCACTTTTCTTCCCGGAGATAGCCATTTTTGCAACTGGCTAGAAACCACTTAAATTCCCGCTACAGGTTGCTAACAAGTCCTTTGACTTGGCTAAGGTATGCAACGGAAAGCTGGAAGTGTCATGGACAAGATGATTATCTGAGATGACCAAAAAGATTCCATTTGAAGCTCCAAAACCTTGGGCGCCCCTGGCCTTCAGGGGCGCTTTTGCTTTTTCTTGACATTTTGACCATGACTAAAACCCTATGTTTGACTTCTGATTCGGGCAGTTCAACAACTCAGATTCACCTACTCACGGATGCATTGTGAAGCCAGACCAAGTTTGAGACAAACATCCTAGGTGTCATTTGATCAGAAACCTTCATCTGGTGCTTTAAAAAGATGGGCGCCCCTAGCTAAGAGGCGCGCTTTTCACTCCAGTGTTAGTCATTTTTCATCTCCCTTATTTCATGTTCAAACTCCAGTTTCAGGTACTAGACATATCTTTCGGGATTGGCTAGCAGGCTCATCGCGAAGCTGACAAGATTCCAGAGAAGTCCTCTTGGAAGTGACAAGTCTCAGAAAGTTGATCTGGATCCCCAAAATCAAAGGCGCCCCTGGCTCACAGGTGCGCTTTTGCTTTAGAGCTAGAAATTTTTTCAACATTTTCACCTCGATGAAAATCCCCTCTGAGACGAAGCATCATTTTGGACAAATCTCGCCATAGAATCTTCACTGGAGCGTTTCAAGCTTAGATTTTGACACCTGGCACTTGGCCATCTGCCATTGTTGACCTCAGAGATCTTAATGTTAGTGTTTTGTAGCTTCGGGAGCTATTTTCTTAAATAAAATGTAATCAAGGTAGGTCGACCTCTTGTTTCATAAACAAAATTATATCTATTTCTAGGTCAGCCAGAGAAAGGAGGGTGCCTAGCTTGGTATATAAAGAGGATAGATTCCTCTCATTTAATCAATCATCTCAATTCCAATTCGAATTCCTTCAGCAGCAGATTCGCAGTCAAGAGGAGTAGATTCGCTTCAAGGAGAAGAGCAGATATTTTGTACCTAAGGAATTCACACTATATTTAAGTGTAGATCTATTGTATGAAATTCGCCTCTTCTAGGGCTTGATATTGTGTGCTATTTCTTCACATATTATTCTGATTTATAAAGAGAATTTTTGCTGGGTTTTTCTCCCTCGAGTAGGAGGGTTTTCCCAAGGTAAAATACTGTGTTCTTTGTTCTATGTGTTGAGTTTTTTGCTTATTACATTTCTGATCCTAAAACTAACATGGTATCAGAGTGGGTTTAGAAAAGATCCGATCAGATTTGGCTAAGCAGTATCACTCAGATCTTTCACTATGTGATATACTTCAGATTTTGGTGGGAATTTCTGAACTCACCCAAGTTTTAATTAAGAGCTGTCAGCATTCGAGGGAATAATCAGAGTTGTGCTGTTGCTTGAATGACTTCCACCTTCATATTGTCGCCACAATCTTTCATGAATGTGACAAGAAAATCATATCTTGAAAGAATGCTCAATGAATAACCAAAGTAAATACCTTAGAAATGGAGTCAACAAAGAGCAATGAAGGTTTGTCATTCCCAGTTTAAGTGCTGCTAAAGGATTGATAAATTTCTGAGTGATGGAAGGTTTGTTATTTGACTGTTATAGGCCCAATCAGCAAGGAAACCACTGACAACATTCTCCAACCTCATCAAGGATACTCCACCATAGGTCACAATCAATTTGTATGCTCCCAGCTTTACCCAACAACCTCTAAATGGATTGCTGCTCATAGTTGCAGGTTATGGCAGCACACATAAACTACCACAATCACCCTTCAATCAACCATTAAACACTTGTCAGCTCTAGAAATGAATGGCAAATACATCTAGCTTTATAATACACCACCAAGAATGCAAAGGGAAGCAACTTAAGATCTGTTATTATTTGCTAGTCATGCCCAGCAACTGTTAGGGGCAATTGATAGTAAAATTAAACAAGATATAATTGAAGTCGAAGTTGGGAGTTTTATGGAGGATATTGATGCTATGTTCCGTCGCAATTCTTCAAGAAACCGTTATATATATCTGAGGATATTGTGGCGGATCCTAGAGGCTCATGCATGAAGACTCTCCTCAATGATGGTGCGACAGAGTCATAAGATCATGTTTGGGTGTTAATCGCCAGTCTAGAGAAAGAGCTCGAGGATGACACTGATGGATGTCGCTGATCGACTATGATGAGAAGCTATTAAATTGGTCATGCCCGCACTATCTCCCGTGGATGTGGTGTCTAGCGATACTGTCTAGTATATTGTGAATCCTGATTGGGCACTCAATGGTAGTACAGTTCTTCACTGTTGGACAAATTGCTAGATAAGTATTTTATGTTTTATACCTTTGAATAAAATGAAATCGCATTCTTTCGGGCTGAAATTCAGTTTCTATTCTTTCTCCTAAATTTTGCTGAGTTGTGCAGAGAGGGTCTGACATTGATTATTTGGGGGCAGCTAATTTTATATTGATTATGGCTGAGTCGTGTGATTTGTTTGGAGAGGTCGTGGTTTCTTTTAAGTGGTGATCCCTGGCATGAAACCTTTTGGAGATACCATTCATGCTAGTTGTGAAGATTTCTGAGTGTGGCTTTGAGAACTGCAATTTTATTTGGTATTTTGAATGAAGATTGGAGTTGTCTGAAGTAGGTTCTATAGGAAAGTTTTTGTGGTATTCAAGGTTATTACAGACCTAGTAATCACTTTGGTGCTCAAAGGTTGTGATTGATTGGTCGCTTTGATACCATTCCCTATGTGCATGGACTGTGATGGTATCTTGATTCAGTGAGAGGCCTTGTTCTATATTGAATATGTTGGCTGCATAATGTGTTTGAGAAAACTGAGTTGAGCAGATTGTCTTTGTAATCTATAGTGCTGTGATTAGCATTTCCAAGAGTAGAAATTGAGTGAAGTCAAAAGAAAGATATATCTAAATCAACAAAGATAAGTTCTATTATTCCTTCAATTGATCTATCTAATGATATTTACCATATGATTACATGCTTCATTTGTAGTTTGATTTTATGAACTATTATTAATCTCCTTAAAATGCAGGATGGATCGAGGAGAAAAAGGATGATGGATTAATTATCAGAGATTGCATAAGAAATTCAAAGGAGGAAGAGCTTGAGGCATCCGGTGAGGAAGTCATGCCGGCTGGAGAAATGAACAAACATGAAGACATAGCTTGCATCCTTGGGACTGAGTTGGTGGCACATAACTCTCTTGATTCTTCACTAGAGACATCTCTTGAGGGCACAAGGTTGGGTCAGCCTTGGATGGAGAATTTGCATTAGCAAAGAAGATTGAGAAAGATGAAGACACTAAACAACGGAGAACCTATACAGATTGTCATTGCGATCAGCTACTTCGAAGAGGAGGAAATGACATTCAGAGGGAGTTAAATTCTGAGAATTCAAGGCACAAGTTGAGAGCATGTCCGAGAAAAGGATTAAGGTTCTGAGATCTGTCAATGGAGGGGAGTTCACTTCCAGAGGATTTCTTTGCAATCTCTGAGGTAGGGATCAAAAGGGAGTTCTGTGACTCATTGAGAAGAAGTGAAGGTGCTAGCTAAGTGGGTTGCAGTGTTGCAAGGCCAGGTGCTAAAGTCCTTGGAAGACCTCTTCACCTGTAGAGAACAAAATTGCACAAGACAGTCAATCTGGATTTGACATTGGTAGCTTCGCAAACCTATTTAGAATAGGGTGATCTGGGATGAGGTCAAGAAGCATAGTCCTGAACTTTCGCAAGTCAGTAGTGCCAAAGGTGTGCATTGGAAATCGGTCCTCTAAGGCAAGCATTGTAGGCAATCTTGGACGAGGAGGTCAGGAGCTTGATGCAAGTACTTGGAGCTTCAGAGGGAGTCACATCATCATGAAGATTTGTTGTAGTGTATATTTCTCTCAGACGGAGAAATATGAGGTGAAAGCCCTTGTAGTGTATATTTCTCTGAGATGGAGAAATATGAGGTGCAAGCCCTTGTTCATCTTTGAGATTGAGATGAGACACCATGTTGAGAGACTCCATGATGACATCACATTGAGAGACTCAATGATGAACCCTTGTACATCTCTGAGATTGAGATGTATTTCTTTCCACACATGGGAGTAGCCATTGTGGATGTCATGTTGAAAGACTCCATGACGACATCACGTTGAGAGACTCCGTGACGAACCCTTGTACATCTCTGAGATTGAGATGTGTTTCTTTCTACGCATGGGAGTAGCCATTGTGGACGTCATGTTGAGAGACTCCATGACGACATCACGTTGAGAGATTCCATGATGAACCCTTGTACATCTCTGAGATTGAGATGTGTTTCTTTCCACACATGGGAGTAGCCATTGTGGACGTCATGTTGAAAGACTCCATGACAACATCACATTGATAGACTCTGTGATGAACCCTTGTACATCTCTGAGACTGAGATGTGTTTTCCACAAATGGGTGTAGACATTGTGGACATCATGTTGAGAGACTCCATGATAAACTCTTGTACATCTCTGAGACTGAGATGTGTTTTTCCACATATGAGTGTAGCCATTGTGGGTGTCATGTTGAGAGACTCCATAATGAGGATATTTGAAAAGACCTCCCTAGCTAAGAGGGAGTGTTAGTGTTTTGTAGCTTCGGGAGCTATTTTCTTAAATAAAATGTAATCAAGGTAGGTTGGCCTCTTGTTTCATAAGCAAAATTATATTTATTTCTAGGTCAACCCTAGAAAGGAGGGTGCCTAGCTTGGTATATAAAGAGGATAGAGTCCTCTCATTTAATCAATCATCTCAATTCCAATTCGAATTCCTTTAGTAGCAGATTTGTAGTCAAGAGGAGTAGATTCGCTTCAAGGAGAAGAGTAGGTATTTTGTACCTAAGGAATTCACACTATATTTAAATGCAGATCTATTGTATGAAATTCGCCTCTTCTAGGGCCTGATCTTGTGTGCTATTTTTGCACATATTATTTTGATTTATAAAGAGAATTTCTTGTTTGGTTTTTCTCCCTCGAGTAGGAGGGTTTTCCCAGGTTAAAATACTGTGTTCTTTGTTCTATGTGTTGAGTTTTTTGCTTATTACATTTCTGATCCTAAAACTAACACTTTTCACTTGAAAAAGTGAAAACTACCCACCGGACTTAAACTGAGTTTTAACTGAATCTGACTTCACCATTGTGATCGTGAAGCAAAATAAGCTAATCAAAACAATTTTCAGTCAATTCTGACAAGTTTCAATTTTTAGGGTTTTTTTAAACCTAAAAATAGGGGTCCAAAAACCCTAATTTTCAATTTTTTCAAATTTTGCCAGTATGTTCCTGACATCACACTGACTCAAAGTCCATACTTGATTTGCCCAAAAACAATGTTTTGACATCATTTTAACAAGGTTTAGACCATTTTAAGCAAAATGCCTTGATGAAGCAAAAAAATTGGTTTGGGTATAACAAAGTTTAAAGGATAACTTAAATTAATTATTTTAACGGTATTAAAGTGACTAAGTTGGGAAACGCTAAATATTTAAAAATAAGTCACTTTTTGGCCAAATAAGGAGAAGATTAAAATTAAAAGTGAAAATGGGAATAAAGGAGAATTCAAGAAGGTAGGGCAGTTACGTGAGGGAAAAGGAAAAAAGATTGCTGGAGTATTCTTTCAAGTAGGATGTTTTGTTTTTGGAAGAAACTTGGTTTCTAAGGACTCGAGGACGGAAACCCTCAGTTCATGATTTGGACGGAAACCCAAATCTAATTTGCAAGTGGAATTCAATTCAAAATCCACACAAAGCTTAAATATTTGTTTGAAAGTTTTGGTGAAGTTTGTGAAAGACTTTTCTATATTTTAGTTTGGTAGCAAGTTAAGTATTCCAGTTTGGCATTAAGTTTTGAGAATTTCTAGATGATTTCTGAGTTTGGAGAATTGCCTGGTTTTTTGTATTGAATAAACTGTTTGTTATTCTCAGTCAAATAATGGAGGTATTTGTAGAATAAATGTGAGGGCCAATTCTATTTGGGTGTATTTCATTGTTGTGAATAAATGAAATTGGTGCTGTATTGGTAAATATTCTGATAAAAGGAGTCGATTCACACGTTATTTGGAGCCGCCGATATTTGTTAGATTGCTTGCTTAAGATGCCGACTCTGTTTTGAGTTCATAGTTAACACAAAGCATATAACATATTGCTGTGGGATTATTTTAAGGAGGGTCGGTTTCGGTTAAGGAAAAGTTTGGAGGTTATGATTTTTAATAAAGGCCAATTTTTAAGGCATCGTTTAGTCCAAGAAGTTCATATTTCTTATGGGAAAGACCAACGGTATCACGCCACCAATAATCTTTATGCTCTTCAAATAATTTCTTTGAATCAATGTCTATCATACTGTTGATGTTTTGAAGAAGTCGTAGAAGATTAAAGGCCATGTATGTTAATTCCAAGGCCGTTTCACTCTTTGTAGCGGACATTTCTTTCTATTGATTAACCTTAATATTTTTGCGAGCTTCTCCTAGTAGCGATTAATCACAAGAAAGGGGTTGTGGGAGAGAAACACCATGTATCTGGGTGTGGGTTGATCATTTGTCGGTTTAGTTAAGCGCAAGTCTGAGGAAGTATCTCAATTTAATGGAGTCGTGAAGGCAATACAATATATATACTTCATTCGGAAATTCTTCAAGTCATTTTGAGCAGTTGTTATTCTTCAGAATTGCTTGGAGAAAAGAAAAAAAAATGTAACAAGTGAGTCAGGACTGTGTGTATAGTCGGGAGGTCAAGTATTAGTAATATATAGGGTGCACCATTATAGAAACCGTTTAGGAATTTAAAATGATACAAGCTGATATTATTATCCAACCTCAGTCTATAAATTAAGAGGCGTAAGGTTTTTGAAGGATCGATTGGACTACCATGGACTTAAAAGATTAGAAAGAAGCCGTTTCATTTCAAGGAGACGGAACAAGTAGAAGATTGTCTAGAATTAATGTTAGGTTTGAGGTGGAGATTGGAATCCTCTAAGAAAGGAATTGTGAATTATAGAAGTATTGAAATTTAATTAGAATCACTGGAGAATCCTAAAAGCCGTTATGTATGTACCTTGCACAAAATATCAAGAGCCACAACATGAAATTGGGAGCTTAATTAATATTGTGCTTGCCAATATTACAAATTGTTTCAACAAGATTATTGAGTTGCCTGGCTGCGTGTGATTAGGAGTTAATGTGTGCTCTTTATTTTAATGCCACTTGTTATATTCCAAGCATCGTCATTGTTGCTGAGGAGTCGCCGTTACAAGCATTGAACTGCCTCACAAATAAGCGGTTGCTTAGAAGTATCAGGAATATTATTTTAGAAGTCGTCATTGACAATTGGTGGTGATGTGAAGACTTTGGAAGAGATGTGGCACTTTGGGTGTCTATAACCAGTCAGCTATGCTAATTGAATTGAGCCACCGCTGTTAATTGAATGGCCTTTCAATGTGATAAGTGTTCGTTTCTTCAAAGAAGAGTTATGTGATCAATATCTGGGCAATCAATCTGGTAACGTGGAAGGAGGAGTTGTCTCCTAGTAAGGTGACATGGAGGTAAGGGAGACTAAAGCAGATTGATCACCAGGAATTAAAGTCTTAAAATCGGGAGCTGCTTAAGAGCAAGTCAAAACTGGTCAGGGAAAAACTTATCTCTATGTATTTAATGTGACAAAATATATAAAGAGATACTTTGTAGCTCATGTCTCTGTAAATTGGTTTAGTGAAATTGATTATTTACAATGTTTTATGTTTATTAATGAGTATTTCGTCAAGTTGGATCTTGGAATACTTTATCTCTAAAGATTGGTTGTAAATGGGTGGATTAAATGATTGCACATAAAACATTAATCAACTAGTGAAATCAAACTTAGAACAGCCTGTGGGACTTTTGTTTGATGAAATGTTTGTAAATATGCGTGGAGACTATTCCGAAAACAAGCTTAATATTGCAGAACACCCAAACTATTTGACGAAATGCCTGGCTACTAAGTTGGTGAATTTAGGAAAAAAATTATGAAAATCTAGGGTGCACACTACAACATGGGGAACCAAATCAGTTGGTGGAACAAAGACCTAGAGAGTTATGTGAATTGAAGAATCAACTCTTGGTCACGAATGAGAAAGAGATTGAAGTCCTCACAAGTTTGGACAACACTCACAAGGTTTTTGAAATCCTCTTCAAAAAAGGTGTTGAGGGTAGAGTTACTCCTTCAAACTTGCAACTTATCAAAGACTCTTTGGAGACAATGAAATCAAAGTACTTACACTTGATTAGAGATTGAGATTATGCCATCGAATTTGCAAAAGAGGCCATTAGTGCATTCAATGAAGAAGAGAGAAAGGTTGACGAGCTTACTCTTGAGTTTGATTCCACTAAGGAAATCTTAGAAAATACTCAAGTGGCACTAATGGAGGTAGAAGGTCAACTAGCTGATACAAATTTTTTAAGGAAGCAAGAGAATGAACAAAGAGCTAAAGAAATCAAGCAAGTAATTGATGAACTTGATAGTCTTCAAGAGGAGTTTGATTTAGAGGGTTTTCTAAAGAAATTAGAAGTTACATGTGCAGATTTGGATCAGCAAGATGGATTTGAGCAAGAGGAAAGGAACGACTTTCAAATTCTTGATAATCCTCTCTTTGAAGTGGGTGCAAAGTCAACTTATGATAATCCACTCTTTGTGATGGAAGATGAAACATCTAGTAACAATATCAAGATATGGGATCTCGGTGAAGTTTCCAAGCATGCGATAGAGTGTGGGTTTCAACTTATTGATGATATGAGATCAAATCATGAGGATGTGCCAAACTTTGTGATTGGTAATCTTCCAAGGTCACTTGATAATGAATGCATAAGTGAGGTTGAAGAAGAAGTTTCCACATGGGATGTGTTGAAACATGGAGACTACATCATGCCTAACCTTGAGGAGTTTCCAAAAATGATTGCGAGCTTGTTGAAAATTTTATAGCAGGAGTAGATAATGCAAGTTCAAAACTTGTTTTTTATAAAGAGATGGTAAGACAAGGGCCTAAACATGATTTCCACTTATTTGACAATCCACTTTTTGGATTGGGAGTTCATTTGACATATGCTAATCCTTCTTTGAAATGAAATATGGAGACATCAATTGTTCCTAGACCCTTAATTGGTGATGCTTTCACGGTAGAGTTGCAAAAAGAAGTCAAAGATGTCACAATCCTCTATGGGAAGCAAGAGGATGAGTTCATGATGGATGTAATGTTATATGATGGTTACAATGATCCTAGTGCCTTGGAGGTGCAATTTGTTGATGGCACTTGGATGATTTGCATGAGACATTCTTTTTGGAGAAGATGCCTTTAGTCTCACCAAGAGGTCTTCTGATGAGGCACACATGAATAGAAAAGTTGTGTAGCACAAACATGATGGAGTCACATTGGGGGAGACTTACTTTGCCCAGGATCATATGCATGGGTTGTTGGGAATTAAAGTTGATGGGAGAAGCATACCATGGGAGGTTACAGATCAAAAGGGTGTTAGGAATGCTACTGTTACCTTTCTTATGAGTCCATTTATGTTCATACAAGTGGATTGGAGAGAGATTTTAAGCAAAATTTGGTACACTATTGAGTTGGAGACTCTTAAGAAGACATTTTTAGCCTAAGGAATAATAAAAAATTTCATTTTGGTTGAAGATTTTTAGTGTTGCAGCAACTGTTACTCTTTTGGGGTGCTGGTTTTTGAAAAATCAAACTATGAGTTGCCCATTTAAGGTTTGGATAGCTGCAAGTTTGCACATTTTCAGTTCATTCAACTTCCTATCAAGATTGATTTATGGCTTCAGATGAAGGGGATGACAAGTTTAGCCAACTAGGTTCAGTGTTGGATAAGTTTTCAGGCACCATTCAGTTGTTTCTTTAATTCATCTGCTTGCACTTATGTTTTGAACAACAGGTTATTTTCCAGCTATAACCATGATGTTGGAGTGCAGGAAGATAAAATTGAGAAGGTTGGCATTAATTTTCTCGGATTCACTTGTACGGTGCCACAGGTTTGTGATTGTGGAGAGCAGTTCTCTGAAGAGTTGACCGAGAACTTGTAGTATTTGCTTGCTCTTCTTACCAGTAGTTTCAGGAGGTCTCTTGCATGGATGTCCAACATGACAATGCTTTGAGTAGATGGAGCTACAGATCTCCTAGGTTGACGTGGAAGCTTGGGATCTTACTTGGTTTTAATGTAGATCAGACTGTTGTTTCTAGAGTTGTGATGGCATTGCTTGACAAACAATCTTTGGGAAGGGAGGATTGTAATGTCCCCTTTTTAGTCCTAAGTGTATCAGTGACCATTAGCCTATTTCCAAAGTCCCATAGGCTAATCAAAGGAGTTTAGGGGATTCCAAAAATCTTGGAGGCTTCTTGCCAACACTTTTTGGAGTATATGCAGCTGGTTGCTAGAGTGTTTTTTAGGTTTTTTGAGATGCTTGGTGGGTAGTATTGCTATTTTTAGCAATGTCTATATTTGGCACTTACTAGTTTTAGTAAGTTTCAAGGCATCTCCGTTTGGGCTAGTTTTGAGTTTGGACACACTATTTTTAGTAAGTGCTATTTTAGGTAATTGGTCTTGGTAGCAGTGCAGTGCAAGGTTTCCAGTTTGCGCAGTGCTTGACAGTTGCAGTTTGGTGAGTTCTAATGTTTTGTCATATTATTCACTTAAGTCTTCAAAAAGTGATTTTTATTACTTATGTTATAAAGTTAAAAAGGTTCACTTTGACCCTCCTTGTGCCCAACGCCTAGACTTGGTAACTTAAAGTTATTTTCTAAAAAAACAAGCAAAAAAATGTTTTTTTCAAAAAAGCAATGAAAAAGCCAAAAAAGTGTTTTTTCGAAAAAGTAGGGAAAAAGCAAAAAATGTTTTTTCGAATAAGCAGGGAAAAAGCTATAAAAGGAGGCATGGGGTTGCTCATTGGGTCATGTTGAAGATGATAATGTTATGTTGCCGGATTGGAACTTGAGAGTTCTTTCTTGAATCTTTAGAGGACGAAAGCCCTCTCTAGGTTGCTGGTTTCAGATTTGGAAGATATTCCCTAGCTGGTTGGGTGTGATTGCATTCAGTAATTACCATGGAGCTTACAAGTAGAGTAATCAGATTTTGGTTTAATCTCTTTGATGTTTTCTAGATGCTTGTTTGGTGTGATATTTGGTTTTTGAAACGTTTTGGAGTGGATTTTTGGAGCTCTATGTTTGGTGGCGGTAACTTTCCAACCTTGGTCGTTCCATCATATTTGCTCGTGCTGATCAAAGGGTTATCAAACTTTTTTTGGGCATTGTTTCACCCTTCTTGGCAAAGCTAGGCAGTATGTGCATGTTTTCAGAATTTTTGAAGGAGATTGGAATTTCTAGGAGCTGATCGCCCCTCTCAGCCAGCCATTCCACCTAGGGTTGCATGTGCATTGGGATTTGTGAAGATTTCTGCCTCTCTCTCTCTCCTGTTCGGTTTGTGTTGATGGCACCTAGGCTCTAATAGGCAATTGATGATAGATATTTGGTGTTTCTTGTTGACTTGGGAGGCTTATTTGGGAGTTGTGACCATTTTATCCTTGTTGGTTGACTGATTTTCTGAGTAGGACAAACCTGTAACTGTTTGGGGACCATTATCAGATCATTGCAATTCATTATTGGGAGAAGATTGGTTGAGTAGAGTAAGCCGGGAACATAGTTCAAGCTTACATTGACCATTGGAAGTGCTGGGAGGACAAATTGATGAAGATTTCTAAGTTATATCTTTCTGTCCAGACTGCTGCAACAGTGATATGAGACCTGGAACTTCACATCAGACTGCTGCTGCAACATTCCCAACCTGATATCTCTTATTTCCTTCATGTTAGCTGTTGTATAATTGCTAACATGTTGCAGGGTTAGATCTTTGGCTCAGCTGGTTGTCATATTAAGATGTTTGTCTCATAATTTCAGTCATTTATTGCAACTATATAGCAGATTTGTGATTGTTAGTATCATATGTTCTGAGCTCCATTGTAATATTGATTTGGTAGTACCAATCAGTAATCTTGCTCTTTTGGTTTTGATACTAACCCCCACTGAATAAGTGGCGCTTCTGCTGAATAAGTGGTTGAGCTTTCTTTACTTTCATGTTATGCCCGCTGAATAAGCGGATGTTTACTTTCATGTTGAGCTATGCATCCCACTGCATAAGTGGTTTTGGATGGCTATCTGCTTGATGCTTTCATTTCTTGCGATTTGTAATTCCCACTGAATAAGTGGATGTTTCTTATGTTTGAAGATTTCATACTCACCCCACTGAACAAGTGGTTCATTTCAAAAGCATAGCATTGTAACCTTACCACCGTATGCTCTCACCTTGTCCACATCGGGATCTGGGTGATCAAAAAGTGGAAGGGAGCTTACTTAAGTTGATCCTCTTTGATTATTGGCTAACGCTAACAAGTTGTAAAGTTTTGAAAAAAAATAAAGGATGGGTTATTACAATTACACTGTGCAAGTCGTGGCTTCCTCACTATGGCAGCTAAGAACATAGACTCTGCAAAAATGGTACCTGAATGCTATGATTGTAACTTGTAAATTCTGAGTTTATATTCCTGATTTTTTCTTATGCTCAAAAACATGTGTTGTTGGTTATGGTTCTATTATGATGTAATGTGCAAAGGTTTAACTTGAGATAATGCCATGTATGGTTCTGTTCATTACTGAGTTCAATTTACATCATTATAAGCTACAAATTTATGAACAAATCTGAGACCAGCAAACTTGCCATTAGTTTGACAAAATGTCTTCATATGTCAAACTATAAAAATCGTTAAAATATCGTGCAAAATTAAGTGGGATTTTACACTCTATGCAATTGGGAACACCTCCCATCGATACCCAACTGTTGGAGACTTGCCTAACCTCCTCAATCAGCCCCAAATAGCATGAAAACAGTCATATACAGGTCTGATTTTTAACTCAGATTTATCCAGTCAGCAATAACATACTGGGAAACAAGGGCGGCTAGCATATTAGTATCCAATCTCCTCCCAATATTCTTTGTTTCACTTCAAGCCAGGTCTGTAATATCAGAAATCTTGCCAAGATGCCACCAATAGGACGTTTAAATCCCCACAAGCTAGGCGCTTCAGCCTCTAAACCCTCATGCCAACCTCGTGAAGCAAGTACAGCCAGCTAGGTGCTAAAGTATGGCCTCCTCCATGAGAATAACCTGCTCACAATACCTTGGACGGACAACAAAGATTAAAATAAGGGCACTAACCACACAAGCAATAATCAAACGCTTCACCTGCTAGGAATGGTACGACCAGGACTGGGAAGAGAGTGGCCTTTGTAAAAACTCAAATATAATATCCCCCTTGGATCTGAATTTTAGTTTGGGTTTTTGTTTTTTTTCTGATTTAATTTTGTTTTTGCCAGGTATAGTGCAGGAAACAAAGATAATTCCCCTCCTAATTTGAAGATCATTTTATCTGTGCATAGCTGTCCGTTTCCAATACACACTCCACAGGTGCGAATTGAAACGCCAACAATTTGAAATTTCTTTATATTTTTAAAAATTTCCTATTTTTTAATAGCCGTCCCCTAAAAATGGCCAAAAAGTCCCCCTGTACCGGAGAGATGTCCTACTGTCCCCTATCGTCCTCATCCCGAAACTTGGGGAAGCATAGAGTAAAACCCTTCCTTTTAAGTCAATGCCAATTGCTGCTTCTACAAGAGTTCCAAGTCCAATCTCTTAAAAAACTCCTCAGTCTGGTTTCTCTTCCAACTTCTCATTGATTATATCCTTGGAAAATATCAATGGTACCATGAAAGGGATGGCTCAGAAAATGGATGAGAAGGAAGCCAATATGGCACTTTTTCAGCAATCCATATCGCTCGTTTTTGACCTACAATGGCAAAAGAAAAATCAGGCGACAAACAGAAACTGCCTGAAACACTAGATTGACTGTCTAAATTTGCTGTATCAAAATTATTTGCACCTTCACAATATAACTAAACCCATTGAATAACTTCTCTTCGAGGAAAAGGCCAAAAGATGCCTTGCTGTGGTAACACATCAAAAATCAGAGTAAGGCAGCTTCAAAAGACATGCTACTCCAGTTCTGCACTATTGAGAACCAATGCAACCAAATGATGATTGTGCTCAAAATTCTCACAAGACAATTGCATTTGGAACCCCTACTGTTTGCAGCTCTTTGCCAACTGAGGCAGCAAAATGGCATACAACATGCTAGGTTGTCATCACACCTGAAGCTGCTTGGATGCATTTAGTATACATGCTATTCTTAGGGCTCTGTTATATATTTTGTCTACCTGATTTTATATTTTGATTGACACCTGTTGAAAAACTTGTAGTTTTTATTTCACTGTCTTATCTTTACTTTATACATAAGCTTGTTTTGGTTGCCCTAACATGGATTTTTGTAACTCTTTTTTGGTATCAAAGATTCAAAATAGAATTTTTGCTTTTATTAGAAAAACATGTTATCTGCATCATGTCTTTGTGGCACAAGTAACTAAACAATGCAACTTCCCTGTCTTGTCTGGTCTTCAATGTGTAATCAACTAATCATCAAATAAGTTGATCAGGCCCTTGACATTGATGCAGCCTCCCCCACCTACTTGGTCTTCATATAACAATCGAGTTAAGAATTGCCCACCAAAGTAAAAACTCAGAGATTCATCTGCTCTTAGCCATCACATTGACATAAGTTAAATATTTTAATTTCTTTAGTGCTTTATCAACTATGTTTTTGGATATATCAACTCCGGATAAGTCATTGCTGCACATGGTTAACACTGTAATAAATTTTCACTTGGCCTTGGTCAATGGAACACAATATGTTTGACATTCAAACACCTAAAGTTCAAAGTTGTCACCAAAGTAATACTGGAATGGACCTGGTCAGTGGTGTGAACAAAACTGTACGGTCAGCTTTTCTGTATTTGCACTGGGTCTTACAGAAGTTTGAGTCAACTAAATAATGGTCAATTGGGGAGTTTACTTATTCGCTTATTCTTAACAACAAGATTGTGTTTTCTTGCATTTATTTTCCTTGAATATATTATATAACTCATGGAATTCTGTTTTGAATAGGATTGGGAGGACAGAAAATTATTCTCATTGCAGGAGCAAATTAGCCACAAGGTATAAAATTGAATTTGACGACTTTAACTTGCTAGAGAAAAATCATAATTGCAATATGCAATTACTGATTATGCTTTTTTAAATGCTTCAAGTTTAGTGTAAGTAGAAGGAATTGTATAAATCTAAGACAATCTTTTGAATGCCATTATTTCTTTTAACTAAGCCATATAGTGGTTAGTATACTATTGAAAGTGTATTTGGTTTAAATAGAGTCTTTTGATTGATGTTCTGCAAAAATTATTAATATTCTTTAGTCAGTAGTATGAGAAACCTATCATTACCAAGTTTACATGATTTTAGTTGTTGCTTCTGCATCAAACCAGCTTTGAAATTGCTGAAGTGGCATTGCATATCAGAATCACTCCTGGAAAGTTCTGGGGCACATATTTTGCTTCCAAAATGTTTCTGTGCTTTGGAAATGAACCCAAGGAAAAATAATTGTTGGAAACCTTCTTGTGTATGGAAATGTTTGAGGCTGTTATGTGCAGACCAGATGACTTTTATTTGTAGCAGACACCTTTTCCTCTAATTTTATGTCTAGAAAATAGAATGAAAAAGAATTAATTTTGGATCTGTAAGCGTGGGATCCATCTTATCATATCCCAGTGCCTCTAAAACACGAAACAAACAAGATCCCATTTTTTTACATGAATAGTTTCTTTTGTCATAACTTATTAGTACATCTGTTATCATTTTATAATTAGTAGGTTAAAATCATATTGAAGTGGGTCAGTGGAATGAGATCAGTTCTGCTGACACTTTGCTGTCGTATTGCTGATGTTCTGCTGTTTCTTCTCTTTTTTCTTGTAAAAGGTAGGGGCTCTTTTGAAACAACTCTTTACCTTTTATAAAAAAAAGTGGGTTAGTGGAATTAATAAAGGGTAAATAAAAATAAGATTAGAGGAGGTGAACAGTTGGATGTTGGTAGGTGAGAAGGTAGGAACTGAAGACATTAAATATCTTGGGATTTTTGCATATATCTACAGAGCTCTTCTTATGTAAATGAGCATTCAGAAATAGAAACCACATTATTCTGTATCATAGCTTGTCATTCAGGCCTTTCAATGTCTGAAAATTTCAAGTTTTTTCTCACCAATCTAATTCTACGTATCAACTTTGACATCCAGTCTTTATTGCACTTAATGTGTATTTGTGACTTGGATCTCTTGCTGTATGGATTCTGATCTTGAAAATGTCAAATTGTTGATTTGAATTCTGATTTCAATTTTCTGCTTATAAGTTTATGTTGTAAAATTTCCACCCTTAGTTATCTCCTATTTTTTTTTTTTGGGTTTCAGTTTTTTGCTGTGAAAGCTCTACTGTCTATATTTTGCTGTATGATTTCTCCAGTCTTGTTGATCCTATTTCAGATTTCATGTTTCTTGCTTCTTGTTCATCTATATGGGCCAATAGCAACATTTTTAGTGCCAGATCTATCTGTATGTAGATCTGGTCTGTTGCTTCTGTCTGAGGATTGTTTGCAATAATCAACCTGAAGATATAATTAGGAAATTCAAATATATGTTGATTTCAGAAGTTTGAACTTAGTCACTATTAAGGACCTATGTGGTTGGCTTCTCCTAATTCTGGTCCTGTTCCTGTACCTAACCGGGCTAGGCTTGGGAGTGGTGGCAGGAGCAGCCAGGGAGTGTCCCAACTGCCCCAGGTTGCAATATGGAACTCAGGGCGGCTGGGATGCTCCCTAGCACTCCTGTTGCTGCTCCCAGAAGATCTCGAGTGCACCTGTGGGCGGGCAAAGACAACAAACGCCCAAAAACAAATTAAAAACTGCTTTGTTGTTTGACAAACACAACTCCATTTCAAAGAAATTCATTCTTGCTAAGCCATTTTTGTATTTTGAAAGGTAGTTGGTTTTTTTTGAAGGAGAATGATCACAAAGTGCCAATGGGGTGAATATAACTTGCACATAGGAGATCTATTTATTTAAGGTAAGTATTTTAACTAATTCTTTAAGTTTTTTAATGAGATTTTTCAAGTTATTAATGATTTTTTTTGAGTGTAAAAAGAAAAGTATTTTTTTGGAAATAGTTTTCAAGATTTTTTATAATGATTTTTTTGCTTGTTTTGAACTTATATTAATTTATACATATTGTAGGGTTGCAATTTTTTTTTTTAATTTAAAATTCTATAATTTCTTATAACATCAAATTGCAATATATTTGGAATAGCCAATAATTCAAGTTCAATGGGCAATGTAACAGATAAACAATTTTAATATGATCAAGCATCTCCTTTATTGAAATATGTTATGATGCTCAAACAACTTCCAGGAGGTGGGTCTTTTATTTGGAATTGGAATGAGTGCAGAGTCCAGTTTAAGAGCTTATATAGTTGAGTGAAAGCTAACTTATGTGCTATAAGTGGGTGTGGAATTAGAATATGTGGAGGGCAAAATAAGAAGGGGTTTCTAAAAGAAAAAATTATGGCATTCATCAAAGATCAAGAAGACGCTGATGGTATGAGTGAGAGAGCAAAATTCAAATCTCATTCTTTAGCAAGGAAAACATCATTGAAGGCACCTATAGATTCAATAATGGCCTCCCAAAATCTTTTCTTGGAGACGCTTTCTATCCAAGAAGAAAATCCCTCTCCTTCTTGCAAAAGAGGCCTATTGGTTATGTCATTAAAAAATGAAACAAGAGACATTGTAGAGGAAAAAATTGCACATTGCATTTATCCCAATGATCTTCCTTTCAATTTGGTGAGATCACCATATTGGTGAGAAATGGTGATGACAATCAATAATGCACCTTTTGATTTCACAAGTCATAGGTATGATAGGTATGAAAAGGTGTGCACCACCTTATTGGCAAAATAATTTTTTTTGTAGGGACATCATTTAAGACAATTAGGGATTTTGGATTGAAGTAGGAGTGTCTATTATTTATGATGGATGGAAAGATTGCAAAAACCAAACTTTAATAAATATTATTGTAGTGTTCCCCAAAGGGGCAATTTTTTTGAAGGTGGCTGATTGTGAGTGGCAAATCAAGGATGCAAAATTCATTTCTAAAATCCTCATTGAGTCCATAGAGTGGTGGGTCTTGAAAATTTTACCCAAGTCATCACAAACAATGTGAAAAATTGCAGGGCAGCAGGTGCTTTGGTTAAGGAAAGGTGTGCATGCATTTTTTAGACACCACTATACACTCTCTTAACTTGGTGATGCAAGCAATTGACACCCAAATAGAGTGGGCGAAAGCTATATATATTGAGGGTGAGGAGATCCAAATGTTTGTGACAAATCATGATATTTCACAAGGCATTTTCAGGACTTTGTCGAATTTGGAATTGTTGAAGGTAGATTTAATTTAATTTATTTTTAAATTTAAATTATGCCATGTTTACTTATATTTAATGTGTTATGAACTTATTTTTTACACAAGGTTGTTGAGACTTGATTCACATCAAACACTGCGAGAGGGATTGGGTGCTATGGTCATTAGCCACTGGTGGAGTATTTGGAAGCAATCAAATTCTAAGAGGGCCTGAAAGGTCAAGTCAGTGATCTTAGATGATAATTGGTGGGCTCGTGTGGACTATGTCTTGAGTTTCATTGAGCCTATCATGAGTATGATTAGGTTTGTTGATATAGATCAGCCATGTTTGGGAGAAATCTATGATGGCATCGTGAAATATACCGGCCAATTTTTTCATTTTGTTACACAGCTAAATTCACCCATTAGCATTAGTGCAAACATAAACCAACTGAATGTAACCCTCTCCTCTGATCAACCTGGATCCCAATACGGGCAAGGTTGAGAGCATACATGAAAGGGGATCGTTAGCAAAACAAGAGCTTGCTGAAAATGACTGAAAGAAGAGCAATCACTCAACCACTTATTCAGCAGGAGCATTTTGACGGCTTAGCCGATCAACAGATAATGTGAATGCATTACAATCAAGGTAAATAGGCGGCAAGCCGACTTCTTCCACTTGTTCAGCGGGAATACAGTGATTAAACTTAAACTATAGACTGAAAGATGTACCAGTCCCTTCCACAATCGTGGGAAATGGCTTATAACTGAGAATGCTGGCCTGCTCAGCTTACAATTTGATAGAACTTCATATCATCCAGGCAAGTATAGAATGCTGTAAATAAAATAGGTGACTTCCCTATTCTTATCTTGACCTCACAAACTCAAACCCAACTCACAAACCCCATTTTTACCAATCTGATTATGACAGACCTGCACTGAAATTGCAGAATCAACAACATAGAAAATCATTCATTTAATGATAACTCACTCAATTTTCACCCAAATCACATGAAACCAAGTGCAAACATTATCAATGCTGAAGGCGCCCAAGAAGGAACCAAAGCATAGCACATTCATTTTGCACGCATTCCAATGCACTCCCAAATGGTACGGCCCTCAAGAAGGGGCGATTTTGTCATAATAAAATGAGCACTCAACAATAAAATCTGTAAATTGGTGGAAGGGGTCGCCTCAATCAACCAAGCACATATGTCAACTACCCATAAGCAAATAAAAATCACTCCAAGACTTATGATTAAAAAACCAGTTCAACCATAGCCAATACAGCAACTGTGAAATGGACTGAAAATACAAAGACTCAATCTCAAAATGCAAAACAACTCAATAGAAACCTACTCTCAACTAGTTGCTATCTTTCAAGCAAGAAGCTAAGCCAGCTAGGAGGTATGCATCCCTCGAAGCAAGTCTAACACCATTCCGACAGCATAACTTTGCAATAAACTCAAGATGCTGAATGAAGACCCAAAACCTCCTTTTTATAATTTTGCCAAGCACCTCTAGAACCTTCCAGAAGGTGCGCTCCACTCAAGGGTTACCCTAATTCTTTGTTGACCTTTTGACTCAAGGTGGTGTCCCTTTTCCCAAGGTAAATCCCACGCCTTTTTAACTTATTACATTCTTCCTCATATTGGCGTACCTTTTCCACAATTTAACATTAATAAACAAAGATACAATTTCACTTAATCTTTTGATGAGGTGCCTACCCATAAAAGTCCCCTTTTTAAAATTGACTTAAGTTGTGAAGCTAGACCAAGGGGGTCATAATTAAAATAAAACATTATTTTAATTAAAACAACTTATCTCTCCAGAACTGCATCCAGGCGCTAAGTCTGATACTGCCAACCGAACCAATTGATGAGGCAAGCCAAAAGCACTGAAGCCAATAGGACCACTGCCAGAAATAGAATTTACTAAAAATAGTAAATTCTGGAAGTAACTCGGATCATCATGCCAGATATACCATCGCGAAGCTCTTTGAAAACCTAGAAAAGAGCTGCCAACCAAACACTAAGATTCCAGAAGCACACTCCAACAAAAGTTGAACATCCTCCTAGAAGATAGGGAACCCTAATTCTGCTTTCGAGTAGTCTACGGGTCACCAGGATAGACTAACGGCCAACTGACAGATCACTGTCGAGAAGGGGACATTACACATCGATTCCATAATAGAAGAAATAAAGGTCATAATAGCACAAAAGGAGAATGACCTTGAAGAAAGATTTTTCCGAAGTGTAGAAAAAATCATTCATCACCGCTAGAACAAGATGAACACACCATTGCATCTCCTTGCATGTGCATTATCGTCCAAATATTCTAGCACATAGATACTTTCTTTGCTAGGGAGGACTATGTCAAATAGAGATTTTGAAGTTTCTAATGGATACAACTTGGCATTTCAAAGAATCTTCTTAGATCTAGAAGTGGTAGATAATGTTAGGAGAGAGTTTGGCAGGTTCATCTTAGGATGAGATCATAGTATTTGTGCTCTTCAAGACCAATACAAGGAAGATGCTTGTACATGGCGGTACTCCACAAGAAAGATTATTTGTTCCTCTACTCTCTTGCAATCAATGTTCTATCACAAGTAAGCATTTTTTATTTTTATTTTTTTAACATTCGTAGACTTTAGTACTTACCATTCCTTTTTTTTTCATTTATTTTATTTGATTTTTTAAGTTATGTTGGTTTTCTCTCCAATTTCAATAGGTTGCAAGTTCTTCGGCTGAACGGAATTGGAGTACATACTCCTTTATCCACTGTGCGAAGCGTAATTGGTTGGCTGCAAAAAATGCGTAAGACTTGGTTTATATCAATTCCAACTTGTGTCTCTATCACATAAGCAAGATGACTACAAGGAAGGGGCAACAAAGAATTGGGATATGCCCTTGAGTGTACCAACTTGGATGCATCTATTGTAGAGCTTGCTAGAGTCAATATAGATGATGATGAGGCTCTTACACATGATGTACCTAGTTGGAGCGGCACTTTATTTGCTTTTGGTTCAAATAATGTTGAACAAAACAATGGCTTTGATCTATTTTGATGAAGATTGAAGATGAAATGAGCCAAGTCTGATTTTTTCTTAAAACTTCTGATTTCTTTGCTCTTGCGTTTCGTCGAACACTTTGTTGGTGTAAGAACTAACACCTTTGGAGTGTAAGTTTGTACGGACAGCTATGCACACTACATAATGAGTGCTCTTCAAATTAGGAGGGGAAGCTCCCTCGTTGTGCTGGAATGCATGGAAAAGAAAAGTAAACTATATCCTATCTTTTTGTTCTCAGCTAGTAGAAGCACAAGGTTAAGAAAACCTAGAACGTTGCAGCTAAGGAGTTTTTGGTTTCGCAGATCATTTAACTACAACTAAGCTAACTTCTTTAAATCTATCCAGTTTCCTCAAGAAAACAGAGCGTGAGGAAATGGAGCAGGAATGGTTTTATACGATAAGCTGGGTGCAGATTCGCAACATGAAGGCAAGGTGGGCAGAACTATTTGCTCGGTTGAATAAGCTTATTATCACACACATCATACGATAAGCTTTGAGTACAAATTCTCAACATGAAGGCAAGGTGGGCACAACTATTTGCTCAATTCGAATAGGCTTATTGATAACAGAACACAAAAGATAGCCAACTAGGACAGCAAATTGCATAGGCGAGACACGCGTACAATCTACGATCAAACTAGCCACTATATCTAACTAAGGCAAGCATTCACCATAATAATTGCATGGAACCCGAGTGGCTCATCAATTTATTATCAAAACAAATGCTCATGAATAGATACAGAAAGACAATATTATAGGCAAGGTGGGCACATCATATATTAATCTCTCCTGCAAAAGTTCCTTGAACAGATACAATAATAGCATTACTACAGGCAAGGTAGGCACAACATGTATGCTATCAAGCAAAAGTTCTAATTTACAAGGGTGAACCAATCTTGAGAATAGGCATGTTGCCGACAATGCAACAATTCTCTATCACAAGGAAAAGTTAATTACAAATGAGCTGAAAGCTCTTATTTATAGACATCAAAGGTGTAGGCAACCCTAAAATCACCTTGAGTCAACTAGAGTGTTGCTAGCATGCAAGATTTTTATTATCTAAACCTAATTGAATGAAACTACACCGTTAACTGGAAAGATACCATCACTTAACTGAAACAAGACTCAACAAAACGAACATGTGCAACATGCACGTCCTTATTGAAATGAAAACTAACTAATAACTCCATCTATACAAAGATGTTTCCAAGAAAGACATAACGTGCAATGTGTAACAACGAGTTAACTCGGAAAGAGGCATCGAGTATAACTCTTGTGTCTAATGTCTATCTTGGAAAAGGTGGGACGTCTTGAACTGAAGTTCATTGGCCTTGATCTCGAGCAATTAACCCCTCCATGAGGCTGTCGACTACATCATCATTTAAAGGTCGTCACATGTCCCAAATGTCAATTCGTTGCTTGCTAGCAACTCAAGCAAACCTGGAAAACCTCTACACACTTAAACTGGCACTTCACTGACTGGTAACTCTGGCGGCTCTGCAACTGAAGTGATGGCCACTGTTTCTTTTGCAGCTTGACGCTTCTCACGTTTTGAGACTTTTCTCTATGGAAGGGTGTTGCATGATGAAACCGCAAAGTTTGACCGCGAACACTTTGGTTGTGAGAAATGCAAATGAACTTGCTGCATACGCAAAAACCCAATGGTATCAACCCTCTAAACTGGCCTGGGAAGACAATCAACTATACGAGGCATGAAACCATGCGGACTTGAGTGACTACGCCTGTCAACCTTTCAGATGCGCTTGATACAAATCGGTGTCAGCTTTTCTGATGAAATCATGAATTAAGACCGACTTGGTCTTGAATTCGGTCTGCGTGAAGTGCATCCTAAAAAACTCGCCTATTGACTGTGAACACGGCTATGTTCTGACAACTTTCTTTGGAAAGCCAAAAATCACTCCAGATAAGGCTAAAAATACCCTGTCGAAGGGCAATGTTCACGAAAAATTCTGAGATGTGGGTTTTGTGTAGAATGAAATTCTAAGATGACCCAACAACGTCAGAAATTCAGAAAAATATGATTTAGGCCCACATGCAAAAGGTTTTTTGTTGAGATCTGAGGGGCTGTGAGGGCAATTTTTCTCTTGAAAATCTGGAACATGGGTTTTGTGCAGAATTGAATCCTAACACAACCCAGATTGATAGATTTTGGAAAAAATGTGTTTTAGGCCCGCATGCGAAAGAAAATCTCAGAAAAAAGCACAGAGCTCTAGAATAGAGGTTGTGGGGCAATTTTCACGAAATAATCTGAGACATGGGTATTGTTGTTGATGCTGAAATACACGAACCCTGATGCTTTGTTTCTGAAAATCTTGCTGTTTCCTTGACATGCGAAGAATACCTAAGACGAGAAATAGAAGAAATTTAGACAGAAGATAGAAGTTTTTGTTTGTTTGTTTTCTCTGCTTCTATAGAAATTCGCCTATGTCTGTATGAATTCTGCTGATGAATCTGGACCTGTATTTGCAAGGAAATCTGAAAAATGATTGTTGTAGCATCTTCGAATGCTTGCACAAGAGAAAATTCGTTCGCACTTCAACTTGTTATGAGAGAAATGGCGCCAATCTTGAGATAAATAAAGAAATTTTAGGTTTATGGCGCTGACTGCAAGAATAAACCCTGATTTGGAAATAATTAATTTGATTGGACCTCCTTTCGTTCGAACATAAATTGTGTTTTGAGTTCAAAAAATATTAAAATATTCAGTTTCACTCAACATGCGAAACTCAGTTGAGTTCTCAAAATAGGCGCCAATATTGAAATATTGAAGAAATTCACCCTTTGCACAACTGACATGTGAGAACTGAAAAACTAATATTATTTTTAATCAGTTAACTGAAATCTCTCCTTCTGGGTTGCCTTAGTGAATATTTACCTGATTTCAAAAAGTCAAAGTTTGACTTTCTAGGCGTCCATTTGCAAAAGTTGAGATTTTTCGCTAACTTCCTACTTTGTAGCTTGTTGAAAACGTCACAGCAGCCCCTGTTGTACCCTGATTTTTGAGTGCCCGGGTGATGCTGGCGCTGAGCTGAATGATTCATTGAATAACTTGATCAATACAGATGAAATGCCTGTTGGGAGCTGTGACCTTAGAAAACTAAATCTGGTGCCTCAAAATGAAGGGCGCCTTTTTCAAGGAGATATGTAATTTCATAAGAAATTCCATACTTAGTTTTTCTAATTTGCCATTTGACCCTTCAATCTGCCATTGCCGGTGAACGATGAACCCTGCTGGCTGAATAGTAGATTCATTGCGTGACTGGAAGTACTCTGCATCCAATGACTGTATGTAAGGTATCTGAAAACTGAATGAGGAACCCCAAAAAGATGGGCGCCCTTGGCCTGTGAAGGCGCAAATACCATTTTGATAAAAGTGTGACTTTCATTTGAACACCATACTTTGACCCCTGATACCGGGAGCTGGAGTGCTCCGATTCGCGCACTGTCTGTCTCTCTACATATCTGGATCAACTTACAAGAGATGTCTCTGGAGGTGACGAAGCGAGAAAACTGCTTCTAAGGCCTCAAAGAGAAGGGCGCCTTTTTCAAGGAGATGTGTACTTGCCATACTTAGCCATTTTCCGGCTATCTCCAGTCACTTTCACTTTTCAGCATCACCACCCTGACCTCACATGTACGAGCATTCGCCAAATCCCAAAGGCTGATGACTGGACTCATTGGATAGCTGGAGTAATTGCACACAAGTCTCGTGAAGACTGCAAATGCAAATAACCCCATTTGGCAGGCCTAAAGGTTGGGCGCCCCTAGCCTACAGATGTCCAGCTGTGTGTAGCTACGTTTCTCCATCCTCTGTTTTACATGCTTGGTAGAATTTCTGTCATGGTCACTCAGAAAGTCGGATCGTCTCGCGAACTGGTGCGTTGCAAAGCTGGACTAAACTGGAAAAGATCTCAGGAAGACCTCAACTACAATTTCATCCATCTAGAGGGTCATATTCAAGGGCGCCCCTGAGCTACAGGGGTGCTCAAACCATGAATTGGCAATTTTGTTTGTGACATGCATCCTGCTTGTAGTCTCAGCTTCTGACATCAATTGTTGGCGCTCTGCACTATGTACGTCCTCGCTTGATAGCTCGTCGGAAAGCCAGACTAATCTTGAAAAGACTGAAACCAACAACAAGCACATGCATTCAGATCTGAGCCTTCAAAAAGAAGGGCACCTCTGGGCTATAGGGGCGGAAATCTGCTTTCTTTGACTGCCTCCATGATGTGTATACTCCTCGTAACTTCTGCTTCCGCCTTCGTTTGTTGGAGTTCTGCAATTCAGACGGACTTGCTCCATAGCTAGTCGGAAAGCTCACTAAAAACCGAAGAGAATGAATGTATTTGCAACCCAAAGCAGCTGAATCTTGACCTCCAAAAAGAAGGGCGCCCCTGGCTTGTAGAGGTGCAAATTTTCTCTAAATTTCACGTTTTCCACCTTTTTGTGCTTTGCGAACACAACATCAGCTACTGAGGTTGACCCTGTCAAGATGTTACCACTGCTGACATGTGTACATGACTGCATCTCACTATTTTCACATGTATGGACGTGTAAAGTTGATTTGCACGTTGATTGCGCAAGCGTCTCCCACGTTATATAGTGAAAAATTTCCAGATTTAGAATATTTTCACACTTTTCGCTAGTTTGAAAATCCCCTCCGTCAAGAAGCATCTTTTTCAACATTTCTCATCATAGAATGTTTTGCTTTGAGTTTCAATCTTGGATTTTGATACCTGGTACTGGCCAATTGCCATTGACGACCTCAGAGGTCCTAACTTTTCTCTTGAAAATTTGAAAACTACCCACTAGGCTTAAACTGACTTTTAACTGAAACTGACTTCACCACTGTGATCGTGACGCAAAATAAGCCAATCAAAATTAATTTCAGCCAATTCTGACAAGTTTCTATTTTTAGGGTTTTTGACCTAAAAACAGGGTTCAGAAACCCTAATTTTCAAAATTTTCAAATTTTGCCAGTATCTTCCTAACATCACACTGACCAAAAGCCCATACTTGATTTGCCCAAAAATTGAGTTTTGACATCATTTTTACAAGGTTTAGACCATTTTAAGCAAAATGCCTTAATGAAGCAAAAAAATTGGTTTGGGTACAACATTATCCTCCATTTGGTGACCATGTCGGACAATTACGACATAGGAGAATCCAGGAATCTCTGTGTTTCGTAGACTAGTGACTAACATTGGGCTGTGGAGTCAAGACTTTTCCCTAATCGCCTAATATACTTGGAGTTTTCCTAATCACCTAAAACAAGACTGCCTAATTAATCACCTAAAACACGACAAAACATCACAAAACGGGGAAATACATTACGACATAACGATAAAGCATAAATAAAAATTACATAAAGAAAATTTACTCCACCTCCGAAGTGATGAAGTGCTTTGAATATTGTTCGCTGCATGGCAACAGGAAGAGCCTCCCATCGATGTCGTTTTTGCTTGAAAGGCTTTACTTCTCTTTTGATGGGCATTGCTGGAGGCAATCCTTCTAGAACTCAGGTTTTCATATATCCATGCAAAGATAGTCTTACAAAAGTTAGAATATGATGCAAATGGGAAAGCTGATATCCCTGAGGCATAAGTTCTGCTATCGTCCATCCTTGGGATGTTGGATTCTTCAAACCAATCAATCGAGTTCCAAACTCGATTTCTATAATGTTGTAGGTGATCTTTTCTGATCTGAAAACATCCTTTGATCGGCTCGTCGATCAGCTCTACATCACCTTTAACACATAGGAATTTGACTCCCATGTCTTTGGCATCTTTGAGGCCTTGCAAAAGCACCTCCTTTTCACCTTTAGTGAATTCCAATTGCACGGATGGGTGCATTTGTCCTTTAGGGGAGATGATCAATTCCCCTTCTTCTGAAATTGTATTTAAACAATCTCCATCCAACTGTACTGTCCATGACTTTGTATCCTTTGTCGATCTCTTTTCAGAACAAGCAATGTTTTGTTCTTCAATTTCTATTTCTGACAGACTCACACAATTACCAGGATCCGTTTCAAGCTTTGCTTCTGCTAGAACAGATGACTTGAGCGCAATCTGCTTCTTTGCAACTTTGAGAATCTAATCTAGTTGTTTTGGATGATCCTGAAGATACTCTAGTTGAGAGATTTGTACCTTGGCTTTCATCATGGAAGCTACGATGTCGAAATTTGCTGAAGATGTCTCTTGAGCAACTGGCATAGTAATCTCTTGTGAAGATTTGAGTTTAGAAGTGGGAAGCACTTCTCTACCCTTCTCGTTTGATTTCCGCCTTTCTTCTTCTTCTTTTTGTGCTTTGAAGCGCTGAACACGTGTAAACACAGGAGGAGCGTACTGGCGGTATTCTTCTTCTTGTTCTTCATTTATGGGTTCTTCATCAAAGTATCCCGCAACGGAGTCGCCATTGAAGTTGTCCGTTTGTGGTGAAACAACCTTCAAACTTGGTGTTGGTACAAAACTAGAACTAGGAGCAACTTCATTGCATCCCATGATTTGGATCATTCTTAGATTCTCCGGACATGTGGATCCGGTATGTGCATCAGTGTCATGGAAACAACAAAATACTACATGGTGCGCAGCTTCAATCATTGGTTTTGATGGAGATGTAGGCAACCGTGGCTGAAAATTGTCACTTTTTGGCTGGTACGATTGCTGAACTGGAGATCTGATAGAATATGTCTTCATCAAGCCGAAAGTGATCATATTGTCCTCCAACTTAATGGCATGTTCTTGCGCACTCTTCAATTCTGTCGCTTGTGCCGTCTTGAGAAAGAAGGCTATCTCTGATGGAAGAGCATTTATGAAACAGTTTATCAGAATCTCTGGTGATGGATCGAGTGTAGAAGAAATTCTTGTAACAAGACGATTAAATCTTGCTACAAAATCCCTCATGCGTTCATTGTGATCCATCTTTGAATTTGTGAGTTGGGCGAACAATAGGTGATTGTCTTCAGCGGGCTTGAATCTCACCAAAAACTTCTCGCTCATAGTTGCCTAGCTTGTGATACTGCCTGGTGCCAGGTGATTGAACCAGTTGGCAGCATTTCCCACAAGAGTCTCGACAAAGAGACGCACCGCGATGTCCTCACGTGCCACGTGCAAGACGGCGCAAGCCGTTGTGAACGCAGAAAAATGATCCTCCGGGTGTTGAGTTCCATTGTCGTGATTGAACCAGTTGGCAGCATTTCGCACAAGAGTCTCGACAAAGAGACGCACCGCGATGTCCTCATGTGCCACATGCAAGACGACGCAAGTCGTTGTGAACGTAGAAAAATGATCTTTCGGGTGTTGAGTTCCATCGTGGTATTCAAGGTGAAGGGCCTAGGAATGGAGGCCCCACGATTCCTCTAAAATCAACTTTTACATCCAACCATAACAATATTTATGCTTAGCAATAGTAACCTTCATAGAATGGCATCACACACAAATATTCTCCTCACTTTGTATTCATTTTTCCATTCATGGCACCTGTAATTTTCCCATAAACCTTTGAAAATAAAAGATAAATTGTCTTTCGACAATCCTCTGCAAAATCTATCAATTTTGTCTTGCTTCCAAGACTTCACAAAATTGCAAATCTTCAATCATACCTATGACTTGTCTTTTGAAATCATTTATCAAAAGGTTTTGCAAATAAAACCCTTTTGATCAAATCTGAAAATCACAACAATGAAGCACCAACATAGACTTAGGATGAATCTATTAGCAATCAACCAGGGAAGATCTTTCACCACCGTGGATGATATTCTTCAAGAGGGTTTTCGTCCTCAGGAAGTATTGAGATGAACTGTGTTCAATCACCAAACCACAAGGGTTTCACCAGAGAAAAGTAATAATCTGCTTAATGCAAATGAGCTCACAAAAATCCTTTTATAACATTTCTGAAAGCTTTCTAGAAAATATAATATAAAACCACTTTATAAATTAACTAATGCCTTAATACTCCAAATAGTGATTTATTTTATTATTTAAAAATTCCCCAATGCTTAAAGTCACTTTATCAATGTCCAACATTTAAAAATTTCAATTCTCTTTCCAACTAGCTATTATACTAAGGTGCCCATTAAATTATGTTGATAAAATTAGCACCCTTAGTAAAAATAATTAAATTAAAGCCACAAATACACTCGAGTTGCGGAAACTGTCGAAAAACATTGGAATCAAAATTTGACTAGATTGGAGTGATACCGATGACGAATAATAAAAATAGGGTCTGATCGAGTTACTTACTATAAATAGACACTCTCTCCAAGAATCTTGGAGAACACACTAGAAGTCGGAATTCACTTCAAAAAGTGACACAAGTGTCCTCAAGACTAATTGAGCTCATTGGAAATTGTCGAAAAGCATTGGAATCAAAATTTGACTAGATTGGAGTGATAATGATGACGAATAATGAAAATAGGGCTTGATCGGGTGACTTACTATAAATAGATACTCTCTCCAAGAATCTTGGAGAACACACTAGAAGTCGGAATTTACTTCAAAAAGTGACACAAGTGTCCTCAAGACTAATTGAGCTCATTGGCAACATCAAATAATCCCTTTGACAAGGCTAACACTCATCGAGAAGGTCAGAGCCAATTGCAATGCGAGAGAAACCAAAAATGGGGACATTACAAAAGATCACATTGCAAATTTTTGATTGTATTATTTTCAATTTTTTTAATTGTAATGATTTTCATTTGAATTGTCTTGGACATATATGATATGTGATATAAAATTGAGATTTTGAACTAAAAATTGAGATTTTGAACTAACAATTGACATTTATCTTTATCACTACCATTGATCAATGCTTAAGTGTGATACTATTAAAAATTCAAAATATAATATTCTATGGTATATCTATATCAAATGTATTTACAATTCTATATATATATTGCATATATATGATATTGCCGTACCCAAACATATTGTACCCAAGAATTTTTTTTTCCCGTACTGGCATACCAGAACCCCTTACTTGAACTAACAATTTAGTTAAGGACCCATTTCTTATTTCATTTGCAAATTCTATACTAGAGGAAATGGTTAGGCATGAATTTGTTCCTTCATGTATGGCTTTTTGGGTTACAACTAGTGAAAGATCCCCAACCCAAATCTGATCTGAGTTTTTGAGTTTTGTCTTTTCAAAGTCTCTAACCAGCGAATAGGTAGGTTTTTGTTTTTGTTTTGTCTTTGTGTTTTTTTCTGATTTTTTGTGTGACTTTTGAGTTTTACCAAATATGAATGCAATTTGCTCTTGAGATACAAAGGAATTAAATTGAAATAAACTTCTAATTTTTCTGATTTCAAACAGCCATGCATAAAATTGTAAAATTAAAATTTAGGAACACCATCCATCAACTAGTCATACCCGGAGTCCAACACTAACTTGCAATTGAATTTTATTGATGAAATTCCAGTGAAATACAGGATTACAAATCAAATATGCTCCTCTAGTATTCTGTCCAAATCGTAGCAGCGACATAGATGGTATGACTGCCCTTGAGGATGGAACAACTAGCAAAATCAATCACCAAAATCCATAAATCTGCTCTCCAAATTGACAAATCTGACCTCCAAAACCCTAGCTGCATGCTGCCAGCAAGTAGAATGCAAATATGTGATAGTATTGGCCTGGGAAAGGTTCAATCTATCAATGACAGCCTCTGATTTGAAGAAGTATGATGATATAACACTACTGCAAACTTAGATATGAAAAATAACTACCTGAAACTCCTCCAATGAAGCCCAAACAAAGATCAAAGGTAGACCCTCCTCAAAGGTGAACTGGGTTCTCGTCCAATTCACGATAGCCTTTGAGAGTTTTCGTTCCTAGAAGGCTGAAGCAATGCTGAAACCCTTCTCTAGAGATTTCAAACTTGTAAAGTGTTTTGTAAAAACTGAGAGTAGAATGCCCAAAAAAGAGCCCAACACTTTGCTTTATAACCTCTAAGAGCTTTTTAATAAAAAACAATAAAATATTCCCTCTTGAGGGTCTTTCCTCATCCAAAGAAAAATGCCACTTTTTAAAAACAACTTGATTTGCTAGGATGGGGGCACTTTTCACTATTCACCTTATGATTTTCAGTTACTATTCACTTTTCACTATTCCATTAAAGCAACCTTAATATTTTCACTTTATCTCTAGATTCATCAACTGAAAGGCTCGTAAGGCTCCCAGCTAGACTCCACAGCGCTCGGCTGGGTCCCCTAACCATGCTATTGACCTATGGGAACCCTAATAGTAGGCCAACCTCCGCTATAGATTGAGTTGTCTAAGGAAGGGACATTACAGTCCTCCCTTCTTAGGATTGCTTGTCCCCAAGCAACCTGCAGCTGCAATATCTCTCAACTACCACAACATCTGATATCTGAATAATAAACCATCTGTGTCTGACCACCAACCACTCGGATCCCAAATGATCCTGGAAAGAACTCCAACCTGCATCCTCTGTATACAGCTGAAGTTCCTGTCACTGTCAAGCCTAGTCAAGTGAAGCCAATTGTCCAACAAATAAACTCTTGGATCCTAGTTTTAAAAATCATCTCTATAGAAATTGTGCACATGGATCTCTACCATTTGTTGATCAATGAGCTCTGCCATCCAAGAACTGCGGAGATGAACCGCATGCATCCACCCTATCCATAAGCAAACTCCATCTGGGTCCCATGAATAAATTGGAAAGCCAACAACTGTCGCTTTCCGTTGTGCCACTCTGATAACCTCTAAAACCCAAATGTAGCAAATCTCTACGTCCTTATACAAAAGGCAAACAACAAGAGGGAACAAAGTTGAAGACTTGCCAAATTTGGACTCATCACCTGTAGACGGAAATATATCATACCAGAGTGAATCAAAACACCCCTTATTCAACCCACCTCTCGGTGTCATCAAAGACGTGGTCAAATCCCATGTATGTGGGCTGAAAGGAAACTGATGAGCACACCTCATAATGCAATCGAGGTGAAACTCCCTTGACTGCACCAATGGAAAACTAGAGTGGTCATGGGTACTCCATCCTATACTGCCATCATTAGAAGAAAACTCACAACTCACAACAGGATGAGTTGGTCTTGTAGCAACATCATCATTATCCCTTGCAATCGTGTCAACAAGACTTCTATCAAAAAACAACTGCAAGTACCCTAACTTACTTCCAGGAGTAAGAAGAGTACCATCATGGATGCCATCTATCTCCTGAAAAGAGGCTGGAACAACACCAGGGTCTAGCATGCAAAACTTAGAAGAAACCATCTTCTTCTGATAAGATTGTCCAATGTCAGTCTCAAAAGTACCAATGTAGAGTTTGGTGCTCAAATCTCTCATGTGTACATAGATCAACTCACACGGCCACCAAATACCACAGTTGTAACTCAGGCCAGCAACAAGAATGGAATCATAGGTGTCAACATACCCATATATACTAAGGAAATCCATCAAATAAACATGCCTCCACACACTCCCAAGCAACTGGATAGCTGGTGTAGGGCATGAAAAGTCGGAAAGTAAAATGGAATTCCAAGTAGGACAACTACTAACCCATGAAGAATCAATGAAGATGAAGTCACCAATCAACAAATTGAAAGCTGCCATATCATAATAAATCCGCGACATAACCAATGATGAGTTATGGATGCCTTCAACACCCATCAAAGACAACTCTTGAGTGGCTAGTCCACCATGGGTGTCATCAACAAAATCACCAACTGAAAATTCTGAAGTCTTCATTAAACCATCCAAATGACATGTCTCATCTATCTTATCACTACAAACATATGAACATGAGTTTTCTGATTCATATAAATTTATTTGTTCATTGTGTTTGGCTATCATAAGAGCTTGTTCATGACACGATCAACCTCATTAACATCATTCTTTAGGAAAAGAGATCTAAGATAGGCCTCCCTTTGTTGTCTTGTTTGATCTATGCAGTGAACTTGTTCTTTGGCTTGTAGTAGATGTTGCTTTGCAAGGGCAGCCACTAACTTAGCCTCCTTGGCCTTTTGTGACCATATATCGCACAAAATTTGTGTCTTTTCCACATCCTCCCAAGTCTGATATAAAAAATCAGAATTCTTATGATTCAAATTCATCTCACAAAACCCATTTTTAACACCCAATTCTTGAGTGCCATCTATAGAAGACTCCATGGTATTATCATCCTCATGTTCAAGGAGTGTTCTCTCATGATGGAGTAAAGAAATATGATTGCTGTCATAAAAATCAGAATACCTGTTATATTCTTGCGCCATGTCTTCAAGCTTCACAAGTCCATCTCCTTTGAAAATTTCAAGCCCAACCCTTACACTTTGTGTACCAACACTTGTAGACTCATCTTCACAAGTTCTTCCATGTGTAAGAGTAGCAATCTCATAAGAATGAGGAAGAATATCACTGTCCCAAATCAAACCTTTGGTATCTTCTTTTATGCTTACATTGTAGTCATCAAACACCGTCACGTCTTGATTTGTCCCATCTTCTTCCCAAGTGATTCGGGGTGGAAGTGGCTCAAAGAAGTCTTCATCACTAAATGTCACAAGGCTACAAGGTACCTCATTGTATGGTTTTTCAATCCTTTCCTCAAATTGTTCAACTCCTACACCAATTGCCTTGTCATCTTGTACCCTAGGGGTGGCTGCTAAAAAGGACTGATTTTCTAAATTATGAAAGGAGTGATTATGCCCACTCAAAAGTAGACAAAGATCAACAATCTCTCTATCTTGATCTTTCACCAATTGGATAGCCATGTCTCTATCTCTAACCATTTGTAAATAGTCTTCTTTTATCAACTCCAAAGCCTCCTTGAAAGGGTGCAAATGTGTATGGGGAATACCATGTCCCATTCCTTTTTGTCTTTCCTCTCTTTGGACTGTCCAAATGAGGTCTTCTAGGTGTTTGTGAGTGCTATCCATTCTTGACAATGCTTGAGTTATTGTATCTTCCTTCACCACCATTTGATCTTGAAAATCTTCCCAAACCAAGGGCTTTTGTTCCAACTGTCCTTGGTTGCCATATATTGATTTTTCATCATGTGTAGGGGAAGTAGAATCAATTATCATTCTAGAAGAAGCATTAAGATCACCCAAAGAATCCATACAATTGCTGTCCATATCACTCACATGTTCTATGCTTTTGTAATCTTCAAGGTTAGAGGGCACTTGCATACACTTTGCAACCCCAATTCGTAGCATTTCATATCTTGAAGCTTTGTCTTCAACATATTCAGTCAAAGTATCATCATCATAAGCTGATATATTTTCCATTACTAACCAAACCCAAGATGTAGTATGCATAACAAACCAAACATTATCAAAATGCAAGATCTTCTTAGTCGATAGCCTCATAGTCTCCATAATCAACTCTTTAAGACCAAATGCTTCATATGATCTTAACAATTGTTTTTTCATTGTAGGTGATGCATGACTTGCCAAATTGAAATGAAATATGTTCCATTCCACACAAATGGATATATCACTTGTGGCTGGCCCAACAAGTGTGTATGTATTATCATCATTGTTTTGAGCCTTCAAGGGGCTCTCTAAAAAAAGGAAGTCATAAACTTCGTAATGCAAACTGGACTAAACTGAAACTCTTGCATCATACCTCCTTTCTTCATCACACAACTCAGCATGCTCTTCTTGTGGGCTTACCTCAAGAAGCTCTTCACTTGTATGCCCATCATCCACACATTCTTCCCTTGGAAGAAGTAAGGACCTAATGTATGATTCTCTTCGTCTTCTTGCATTATCAAGCTGATTGCATCTTTCCTTGACCTCATGCAAGTGTTGTCTTGCTTGGGCAGCAAGCATTTTGGCATTCTTAGCTCTTAGTGACCACCCATCACACAACCTTTGTGTCCTTATAACATCTTCCATAGTGGTGAATAAAATCAGGACTTTTGTGGTTTGAATCCACAATATATATCTCATGTGTAGCACTCTCAACTTGAGTATCATCATAGGAAGACTCAACAACATTATTACCTTCATGTGAAATGCATGCTACAACATGACTAGGACTGTTGTTGCCAAAATCAGAATAGGTGTCAAACCTTGGTTTCATGTTTTCAACACCTCTAATGGGATGACCCGTGATTATAAACTCTTCCACTTTGTGATCAACATGATGACTCAATGGTGTGCTATGTATCTCCCTTTCATCCAAAGTTATTTCTTCTTTAGGATTCCCACATGATGACTGATTTTCGCATTCCTTGTGATCACTTGTAGGCTGCAAACTACAAACAAGTGTTTCTTCTTTTCCTTGGTCTTGCACATTAAACTCTTCACCTTTTCCAATGGCTTCTTTACTATCTTTGGATATTTCTTTCTTCTTTTGCTGTTGATATGGACTTGAAAACTTCGAATCATCCTCATCCTCATCCGGTATTCCCAAGAATTGTGTGAAAGAAAACTTGTCTTGTATCTTTTGAGGAAGAGAGCGATACTTGTCATAGCTGGCCATAATTGCTTTATTTGTTGGTGAAGCATGAGAACTCTTAACCGCTCTTGTAGATGGATATTAATCAGTATTGTGTCTAATTTTCCTTGAAAGGGAATCCTCAACATGCTGCAATTTACGAATGATCTTGTGTTGTGATTGTTCAAGTTCTTTCCATGCTTGTTTATTGCTAAACAACCCTGCCATGATGACCTATCTTGCTGTCTGTTATACCCAAAATGAAATTTTTGGCATTTTGCTTAAATTGAGCTAAACAACGTAAAAATGCCATCGAAAATATGTTTTAGGTCAAACCAAATATGAAATCTTTGTGGGTTTCTATCAAGGAACCTATGGTTAAAATTCTAAAAAAATGAAAATTAGGGTTTTACGCCCCTATTTTTAAGGAAACCCTTAAAAATAGGACCTTCCCAGAACTGATTGAAATTAATTTTGATAGGGTTAATTGCCTTCACAATCACACTTATCAAGTCAGAATTATCAAAATACATGTTTTACTTTGGTGTGTCTATTTCTATTTTTCAGGAACAAAGTTAGGAGCTCCACAGCCATTAATGGTAGATTGGCCAGTACCAGGTGCTGAAAGCTAAACCTCAAAAGCTTCAACCAAGAAGCTATGGTGAAAAAGGATGAAAAGATGTTGTTTCAACGAAGGAGATTCTCAAAACGAAAAAGGCCAAAATTTGGCTAAGTCTGGAAGGTGCACGTTTTGTCTACCAAGGCAAAACACAACCTAAAGGTGAAAAAATGCCCCTCTTGAAGAAAGCCGCCCTTGGATTTCAGAGGGCAAATATAATCATTTGGCATCTTCAACTCAGTCATCCTCTTCACTTTCATGCTGACTCGACAACGAAACAATCAACAAAATCATCTGATTCAGGGATCATTGACCAACCGTCAGCAAAGTATGGAGGATCCATCAACGACAAAGATGCCAAAACAAAGAGCTTCAAGGTAAAAGCTCCCCTGCTTGCCAGGGGCGCCCCTCAGTTGCAGGCACTAGATGAATCCATAAGCAACAACTCTATACATGATATCTTTCCAGCTTCCTCCCAGCTACGTGATCAATCTAATAGCAAGTCCATGAGACACACCAAACGATCACGAGTTGAGATCAAGCAAAAAAAGCCAAAATTGAAGAATTGGAAAGATAAGCCAGAAAATGGCTAAGGCATGGCTAAAAACGCCCCTCTTGAAGAAAGGCGCCCTTTCTTGAAGGCATCTAGATTCAACCAGAATCTTCACCGCCTCCCAGGATGACCTTCTCAGCTATGACCTATCTCGTCAGTGAGACTATCAACAATAACTTCTGACAAATCAATCATCTAATGGAGGAGGTCAAAGTGAGGCAATTCACAGCATGAATAAATTCAGTCAAAAGCTAAAAGCGCCCCTGCTGGCCAGGGGTGTCCTTTAGTTTGAAAGACCTAAACCTGCCAGCTTCAACTGAGAAAAAGTCATCCTGAGAAAGACCAAGCTGGCTACCCGATGCATCGTCAAGTAGAGTCATTTGTTTCATCTAACATCGGAAACGTCAGATCAAAGCAAAGAGGGTCTGAAAAGATCAAAACGAAGAACAGCCAATGAAAATTGACTAAGGCATTGTCAAAAGCGCCCCTCTCAAGGAAAGGCGCCCTTCTTTCTGGAGGCCTAAACTCAGTTTTCTGAGTTAATCCCTCTCAGGCATATCTCATCGTGTTGATCCCACCTCAACAACAAATTGCAGAATTCATGTCAGAAGACATCGAGGGCTTATTTGAGGACGAAGAAGAAGTCATTCTTTCTTCCTTCTTCATGAGTCTAGTGGATTTGCAACCACTCGGCAAAGTAGACTGGTACGCGAAAGAGAGTACATTTATTGAGGAAAGAATGGGTAGAGTAGTTCGACACAGTCAACTCTACCTTGACAGTAAAAAGACAAGAAAGGTAGTACTTCCCCGATCAGAGCCGCCAACGGTTCAGTTTACACTACCTTCCACGTCTAGGAGGAAACTCAGACAGAAGAAGATGAGCATTCTTCCAGAAGGAATGCGGATGTCAAAGAAGCACAAGGGGAAGAAGAGGAATTGCTAGCACAAGTCGGCAAGAGGTACAGGTGGAGACAACCACCAATTTACCTGAAATAGTTGAGACCGCTGCAGCTACACCAGAGCCAGTGGTTGAAATAATCGCTGCAGAGATGGAATCCATTGTAGAAGAAGTTGCAGCAGAAGCGGTGCTTGTGATAGAAACAGAGCCGCCGGCTTCACCACCATCACAGCGGTCGCAAAGTCCTATTGATTTGGACTCGCCACCACGAGGCATTACCACGGCACAGTCTCATTCTTCCAGCATTCAGGGGGCCTATGTTCCTCCTCCCACCGATGCTAGCCGAGATTCTATTTGGCTGGAAAGCTCGCTTGGGAGGAAGAGGGAGAGACCTTCTTATCAGCTTGACTTCTCTGAATTCCACCATGTCCCACAAGACATGCCGACAAAGAAGTTGAAGAAGCAGACACATGTAGAGAAGAATGTAGAGAACAAGGTTATCATAGAGACTGCTGCCCCGCCTGAAGACAAAGGTATACATAATGTGAGGGTTGAGGATTTCACACTTTCAAAGGTGAACCTTGGAAAGACCACTTGACAGGTGGAGGTAGACCTTCTTGGAATTGCCTTAGCGAGTGTCAAAGAAAGGATGACAAAGGATGAACAAGACAAAGCAGCCTTGAAAGCTGAAATCCGTCAGCTAAAGTTGTACATTTCTAGTTTGATACATGACACTCCAAACTCCTCGGCCTTGCCTCAAGGACTATTGGATCCTCCAGCTGAGAGAAACCATCATCAGTTGATTACATATGGCAAACACTTGAGACATCAAGTGGATGAGTTTGTCGTCAAAGGACGGTGTGTGTTGGCAGAAGCATATCAGCTGAGAGACAGGGCACATGGACTTAGATTAGAAATCCAGCAGTTAGATCTAAAGGCAGCTCAAGAAACGCCGAGAGAGGAGGCGACATTTGCTGATCTACAACAGGCATATGAATCATTTACAACCACTGAGAACAAACACCATCTCTTTGAGTGGAAAGAACAGGTGGCATACAAGGTGTGAGCCTATGATGCCAATTCAGTGGAGCTGATTGATTATAGACGCTTTGTCGCCAAAATTATCAACTTCGCAAGAACGTTGGTAATATCCTTCCCTGAGTTAGAATATCAGCGAGAAGGAGGAGAATATGTTGAGCTTGAAACGGTACAGACACGGTTCCAAGATGTCATCCGATCTTCAATCCTTGAAGATCCCAATGGTTGCAAATTAGCTAAAATTGCAGCCATATCTATCTAGTTAGATGAAGCAGTTGCCCAATGCATAATCTATCAGTTGTAGCTTACAACAGGTGAAGAAATGCTTAGATGCCACATAGTCACCTTGAAAAGCATTAATTGCCCAGGGGCCGAAGAGGTCAATGACTGGATAGAGACTTTGTTGACCAGTGGTGAAGGGTGTAAATCACCAAGGAAGGACATCCTACCCTCCAAATAGCATTAAATATGATTGAAGTCAACTTGATGCCCCTTTCCAAGTTGACTCTAGATCTCCACAGATTATGCATGTCAGATCCCACTAATCTAGGATGTCAAATTGACTCCCATGATTTGTGGATCTCAGATCTCCTTCAAAGGTGGATGTCTATTTGGAGACATATTTGTAATTGTAAGTTCACTTTTAGTTGGGTGTCAGTCAACTGAGGTAGACTTCTAGTTTGACTTTTGTTTAGTTTCAGTTAACTGAAGTAGATTTCCAGTTAATTGTTTGCTCACTTACTTTTAGACATAGAAATAAATCTTGCTGATTGGCAAGAACTGTTTGTTAACTCAAGTAGATTTTAGGGTTGCCTACTCCTTTGAGTTTCTATAAATAAGAGCCTTAGGTTCTTTATTTGTTTTTTAACCTTTATTTGCTAGCAAAATTGCTGCGCCATTGTTGCCAGAGTTAGCTTGTTTATATCTGTTCACTTTTGGATGAGAGTTTCGTTGGTTGATCGTAATTGTGCATGATTTCGTGCCTTTGCTGTCCCAACCTTTGTAATTTTTTGTAGAAGCTTGAAGAAATAAATCAGATGGCGCATGCTTTCTTGATCTAAATAATTGAGTGTTTTCAAAGTCTTGTTTTTAAATAGTGCATTGTTTCAATCTCCTCCTTGGACAGGTGATGTCGCCTCCTTGGATATTTTGTCATCGATCATTATCGTTTGATGTTGTTTAATGTTTTGTCTTGCAGCCTACACTTTGGATAGGTGTCGTCACCTCCTCGGGAATCTTGCTAGACAGGCCATCGTTCCTTGTTGTTTCCAGTGAGCTATTTCCAAGCCTACACCTCGAATAGGGGTTCCTCCTCGTTGGCAAGTCTCTTATCCAGTTTACCATAACGAGTGTTTACTTGTATCGGGCCCTATCTTGGTATATATTCGAAGGCTCAGAGCCTTGGCCATATTCCATTGAGACGGAGGATTCAAGTGATCCAACCCATCTATTTCGCTTCTACGCCCTCATGCTCTGTTTATCTTGGGGAGGTAGGATAGTTTAGAAGCTTAGTTAGTCGTAGTTAAGATCTGCGGAAACCAGGGAAAAGGCTTAGCTACGATGCATTGGTTTATGCACCCTTGTGTCCTGCCGTTGAGTAAAAAAGATAGGAATCTTAGTACACCCCTTTTTTACAGTAGAAAATCAGCAAAGAGAGATCTTCCTCTCTATAATCTGAAGAGCATGTACTAACACACTTGCAATAGCTGTCCGTTTCCAATAAGCACTCCAGAGGTGCTAATTGAAACGCCAACACTGTCCAAACTGGAAACCAATCCACTGTAGTATACACAACTTGAATTCACCCAACAGGTTGGCAGAATCCAGGCTTTGATACCACTGCAAGATCCCCAACATAAATCTGATCTGAGTTATGTCTTTTCAAAGTATTTGACCAACGAATAGGTAGGTTTTTGTTTTTGTTTTGTCTGTGTTTTTTCTAATTTTTTGTTTGACTTTTGAGTTTTACCAAATATGAATGCAATTTGCTCTTGAAATACAAAGGAATTGAACTGAAATAAACTTCTAATTTTTCTGATTTCAAACGGCCATACATAAAATTGTAAAATTAGAAATTTAGGAACACCATCCATCAACTAGTCATACCCGGAGTCCAATGCTAACTTGCAATTGAATTTTATCTATGAAATTCCAGTGAAATACAAGATTACTAATCAGATCTGCTCCTCCAATATTCTATCCAAACCCTAGCAGCAACATAGATGGTATGACTGCCCTTGAGGATGGAACGACTAGCAAAATCAGTCACGAAAATCCATTAATCTGCTCTCCAAATTGACAAATCTAACCTCCAAAACCATAGCTTCCTGTTGCCAGCAACTAGAATGCAAATATGTGATAGTATTGGCCTGAGAGAGGTTTGATCTATCAATGACAGCCTCTGATCTGAAGAGCTATGATGATATAACACTGCTGCAAACTCAGATATGAAAGATAACTACCTGAAACTCCTCCAATGAAGCCCAAATGTAGACCCAACGTAGGCCCTCCTCAGAGGTGAACTGGGTTCTCGTCCAATTCACGATAGCCTTTGAGAGTTTTCGTTCTCGGAAGGCTGAAGCAATGGTGAAACCCTTCTCCACAGTTCAAACTTGCAAATTTTTTTGTAAAAAATGAGAGTAGAATGCCCAAAAAAGAGCGCAACACTTTGCTTTATAACCTCTAAGAGCTTTTTAATAAAAAGCAATAAAATATTCCCGAGGGTCTTTTCTCATCCAAAGAAAAAGACTATTTTTTAAAAACAACTTGAGTTGCTAGGATGGGGGCACTTTTCACTATTCAGCTTATGATTTTCAGTTACTATTCACTTTTCACTATTCCATTAAAGCAACTTTAATATTTTCACTTTATCTCTAGATTCATCAACTGGAATCCAAACTAAAAGGCTCGTAAGGCTCGCAACTAGACTCGATAGCTCTCGGTTGGGTCCCCTAACCATGCTACTGACCTACGGGAACTCTAATAGTAGGCCAACCTCCGCTATAGATTGAGTTGTCTAAGGAAGGAACATTACAAGTAGATTAGCATAGTTGAAAAAGATAACATGAAGACCATCTTTGTAGTGGAAGATGGCATTTGTGCATACAATTGAATGCCATTTAGATTGTGCAATGCTATGGCCACCTTCCAATAAATTATTTTGCACATATTTGATAGGCCAACAATTGGAATCTTCAAAAGCATTTTTGGATGATTGGTCCATTTATAGCAATCAAGAGGCACATCTATGAGCTCTAGCATAATGCATGTGGTGTTGTTGAGTGGCAAACTCAGCCTTGAATCAAAACTAATGTCAGTTCATGGCACCTGAAGGGAAGCTCCTCAACCACATTGTGTGTAAGGCTAGATTGAAGATGGACCTTTTTAAAATACGGTTAATTGTTGAAATGAAAGCACTAGGTGATGTTATTGGTATAAAGTCTGTATGCCATGTTGGATCTATTGGGGTTTTTTCAAGAATTTTGCACAATTGCCTTGCCCTTTAGATGTCTAAACAAGAAAAGAGAATCCGCTCATTTGGTCCAACAAATAGGAACAAGCTTGTAAGTATCTGAAATATTCCGAACCAATTTTTTTTTTTGTTTTTTCAATTCCAAATTACAAACAAATGCACCCATTAAGGTTAGCTCTAAACCAAAACGATGCTGAAGCAACTCTAACCAGAATGTACACCAGGATCTCGATGAGAGCAAGGCGTGAGCATTGGTCAGAGGATCTGAATGCCGAAACAGAGCTGGAAGGAACTCTAACCAAGGATGGCGCCAATGATGGCGAGCATATGGTCAGAGGGTCTTAATTGAAATGCCTATACAAGAACTCTAACCAAGGATGCGCCGGTGAACGACGAGCATGTGGTCAGAGGGTCCCTACCATCTAATTTACTGAAAGCAAACTCAACACCAAGTATGTGCTACCCAATTCCAGTATGGAAATGAGGCGACCATATGGCGGAGATCAAAGGAATACAATTGCGATTACAGAAAGTAAAGTAAGACTAAGAGAAGTGCTGACAGTACTACTGTTCAACTTACAATGAAATATATAATGCCCGCAAGATCAAGTATTAGAGCTCTTCAATTTGCTGCAAGAATAAGGAATCTTTCACAAAGCCTTTAATGATTTCCTAACACCAATCCAAGAAGGAGAATGCAAATTTCCTCAAATCTGTTATGACAGACCTGCGCTTTAAATTATATAACCAGCATGCATGTAACCCACTAAATTGCTCATATATCACTCAAAACTGATCCAAATGACTTCAAGTTTGATGCAATAGACCTTCAAAAAGATGGCGCCTAGTTTAATAATAAGAAATGGCAACTGAAAGTGGTTATTAGTTACTGGCACAAATCCCAAGACACCCCAGAAAGTACGGCCTTCAAGGAATGACGAATTTGCTTTATAAAATCATAAACTTCATATTAAAATCTGGAAATATTCATGAAGAGTCGCCTCTAACAGGGAAACACAATGAGACAATACCCAGAACGATTCTTTTTGTATTTTTTGACTTATGAATAAAAACGACAATCTGCTGTAATGAAAATGCAACTCCAGAATTTCACTAAAATGCAAATAAGCTGATCTACAAAACCACACAATGAATTACAATGTAGAAATCCACTACAAATCACTCAACACTAAACTACTTCATCACTAGTCGCTATCTTTCAAGTGAGAAGCAATGCCAAGTTAGGAGGCTTTCATTCCTCGAAGCAATCCCAAAGCCAATCCGGCAGCATAACATTTCTGTAGACAAAAGATGCTGAAAAGAGAACCCAAGGCTTCCTTTCATAATTTGCTGTTGACCTTCTCGAAACTCTAACCTTCTTTTTTCAGAGTCAAAACCCTAATCCCAAGAGATGGCATCCCTTTCTTCAAATCTTCAAGTTGACTTCTTTTAATTAAATTCCTCACTTAAATAAAGGCGTCCCATTGAAGGCTAAATTTGACCTTAATAATTATAAAATAATCTTCAATGAAGGCGCCACCCTCAAAAGACCACTTTTCAAAACAACATGAAGTCAATAGACTAGGCCAAGGGGTACTATAACATTAAAATATAATGTTATTTAAGTGAAATGAACTTATCTCTTCGAAACTGCATCCTGAAGCCAAAAACTGAATAAACCACTTGAGACAACTGAAGAGGAAAGTCAACTGTGCTGAGACCAACAGGCCCACTGCTCAAAATAGAATTTACTAAAAATAGTAAATTCCTGAAGATGCTCAGAATTGCAAGAAGAACATACTACTGCGAAGCTCTCTGAAAACCCAGAAAGAATCCGCCATTGAAACAACCAACCTCGAGCAAGAGCATCCTTCAAAATAAGAAACCCTAATTTTACCGTCCGACTAGCCTATGGGTCTCCGAAATAGGCCAACGGTCATTGAAAAGATCAGGCTCGAGAAGGGGACATTACAGTTTGCCCTCCCCAAGATTGCTTGTCCTCAAACAATCGCAAACCAGGATGCTGCAGAATCTCATCATTTTCCCAAGTTGCATCCTCCATAGGCAGGTTCTTCCACTTCACCAAATATTCTTGAATTGTTCTTCTTCTCAAAGAACGCTCTTTGGAATCAAGAATCTCCTCTAGAATGAAAACCAACTATCCTTCTTCATCCAAAGGTGGCAACTGTGAGGAGGCAACCACATTGTGTCGAAGTGCCTTCTTGAGGCGTGACACGTGGAAGACATTGTGTACTCTGCTATCAGAAGGTAGCTCCAATTCATAAGCTACTGCTCCAACCTTTCTGATAACCTTGAACGGCCTGTAGAAGCGAGGTTTGAGCTTCTCAGCTCCACTCTTCTTGAGAGTAGATTGTCTGTATGGCTGTAGTCGGAGATAAACCATATCTTCAACCTCAAAAGAACGCTCAATACGCCTTTGATCAGCATACATCTTTTGCTGATTCTGTGCCATCTGAAGATTATTCTTCAATGATTTCATAATGTCTTGACTCTGTTGCAACAAGTCCTTGGTTTGAGGTGCTTTGCTATCACCAAACACCAAATCGGCAAAGGTAGGTGCTTCATACCCATAAAGAGCCAAGAAAGGAGACATCTTAATTGACATATGAAAGGAAGAATTATAATAGTACTCGCCTATGTGCAGCCATTTAACCCATGCTCTTTGCTGCTCCGACACATAGTTACGCAAGTAGCCTTCCAACCACTTGTTCACTATTCCAGTTTGTCCATCTGTTTGGGGGTGATAACTCGTGCTTGGAGTGAGCACAGTACCACTCATTCTGAAGACCTCTTGCCAAAAAGTGCTTAGGAACTTGCTGTCCCTATCACTCACGATGTTTTTTGGCAACCCGTGCAGCCTAAACACCTCATGAAAAAACAGATCTGCCACTTGGGCTGCTGAAAATGAGCTGGTAATGGCAAAGAAGTGAGCAAATTTCATTAGTCTATCCACTACCACATAGATACAATCCTTCCCTTGGGCCTTGGGCAACCCTGTGATGAATTCCATCGAGATGCTTTCCCATTTTTGATTGGGAATAGGGAGTGGTTGCAGCAAACCAGCTGGCAATGTATGCTCATTCTTGTTCACTTGACAAACTGGACACTCTTGAATGTAGCGTTGAACTTCTCCTTTCAATCCTTTCCAAGAAAATCTTTCTCGGATCTGCCTATATGTCTTAAAGAATCCTTGGTGACCAGCAAGCGGAATGTCATGAAATGTCAATAAAATCTTATTCCTGAGCTTAGAATCAGCCACCAGAAAGATTCTCCCCTTATAGTGTATCAACCCCTCAATCACCTTGTACCTTTCATCATGAAAAGTACCTTCAATAATGTTGGTTGCAAACTGATTTTTGGCATAATTAGCAAGCAACATGTCCTTCCAATCCGCAGTAAGCTCACACAATGAGCTTAAATGGGGTCTCCTTGACAGAGCATCAGCCACAACATTATTTTTTCCTTTGACATACTCAATGTCAAAGTCGTAAGCTTGAAGCTTATTCACCCACTTTTGTTGCCTCTCGTTTAGATTCTTCTGATGAATGAAGTGTTTGAGGCTATTGTGATCAGTCTTGACCACGAACTTGTTTCCCACCAAGTACTACTTGAACTTGGCTAATGCATGCATAATGGCAAGCATTTCCTTGTCATAGATAGAGTATGTTCTTTCAACACCCCTCAGTTTTCTGCTCTCAAACACAATAGGATGTTTGTCTTGCATTAAGACAGCCCCAACTCCTTCATTGGATGCATCACATTGTAGCTCGAAAGGCTTGGAAAAATCCAGGATAGCCAGAACCGGACAAGAACTCATGATCCTCTTAAACTTGTCAAAAACAGTTTGAGCCTTTTCTGACCAACAAAAAGCTCCCTTTTTGGTGAGATCAGTAAGAGGAGCAGCATTCTGTGAGTAACCTTTTACAAACCTCCGATAAAATCCATAAAGACCCAAAAAACCTTTCAACTGAGTCAAGTTTTCAGGGGGTGGCCAATCAACTACTGCCTTGATCTTTTCAGGATCCACCTTCACTCCCTCAGCATTGATTATGTGGCCAAGGTACAGTAACTCCTCCATTCCAAATTCACATTTGGATGCTTTTGCGAACAAGCTCTCCGATTCCAGGATGCTAAGCACTTCCTCCAAGTGCTTGAGATGATCCTCCCAGGTCTTACTAAAAATCAAAATGTCATCGAAGAATATTAACACAAACCTTCTCAACTGCTTCTAAAAAACTCGGTTCATACATGACTGGAAGGTAGCAGGAGCATTAGTCAACCCAAATGGCATGACTAGAAACTCAAAGTGGCCATAGTGGCATCTGAAAGCTATCTTCTCAACATTAGATCCCCTCATTCTAATCTGGTGGTAGCCCGATCTCAAATCGATTTTCGAAAAGAACTTGGCTCCATGTAGCTCATCAATGAGCTCATCTATCCGTGGAATGGGGTATCGGTTTTTGATGGTGCTTTGATTCAAAGCACGATAGTCCACACACATGCGCATGGTACCATCCTTCTTCTTCTCAAGAACCACTGCTGAAGCAAAGGGGCTCTTGCTTGGGCAAATGAAACCCATCTCCAAGAGTTCCTGGATATTTTTCTCAATATCATCCTTCTGCTTCTTAGGGTACTGATATGGAGTTGTAATAACTGGTTTAGCTCCTTCCTTGAGCTCTATGATATGCTTTGAACCCCGTTCAGGTGGTGGTCCAGGAGGTAAATCGGCAAATACCTTGCTCTTCTTTGTGAGTAAAGACTGCACATCAGGAGGATAGTCTCTCTTAGTGTCAACCGGACTAGCAGGAAGGATCATACATTCTGCAGCCCACTCAACTTGATCATGACGAACCAGCCTTGCCATTCTCTTGAATGACACAACCCGAGGACCCCCATTGGACATTCCTCTCAGTACTACCCTCTTCCCATTGGATTGAAACTTAAGCTCCATAGTTTGCAGATTTAAGGAGATCTCTCCCAGTGAACGTAGCCATTGAATGCCTAAAACGGCATCCGTATCTCCAATGTTAACCACATAGAAGTCGTCCTTGACTTCATAGTTTCCCAATTGCATAGTCATGTTTGAGATCTTCTTGGTGCATGAGATGTGGAATCCATCAGCAATCATGACCTTGAAGCCTTCAAACTCTTCTATTTGCAGCCCCTTCTTTGCCACCACAACTTCATCAATGAAGTTATGTGTTGCCCCGGTGTCAATCAAAGCAACTATTCACTGCCCCTTAATCATCCCTCGAACCTTGAAGGATTCATTTCTTTGAAAGCTCGAAAGTTGAGCCAAAATAACTCCACTTTCTTTTTCATCTTCAGACTCTTCTGGAACTCTTTCCATTTCACTATCTTCAAAATCAGATTGCTGGTTTGAAAAACCAAAATCACTTTCACCAGCTGAATAGTACTCAATCTGATTAAATTTAACTCCCTTTGGACAAACATGATCTTGAGACCATTTTTCCCTACATCGGAAACATAACCCCTTTCTTCTGAGTTCGTTCGCTGTCTCTAGATCCAATCTTGTGACATGAGGATTATGCTGTTTGAACTCCTTGTGCTGAGGTCTCGAAGGAGGTCTTTGATGAGGTCTTTTTCCTTTATCCCCTTTGTGAAAGGGTGGATTGGATTGAAACTTTGCCTTAGGAGCAGCCCACTCCATGTTTCTTGCCTTCTTCATGGCCTCCTGTAGGGAGGGTGGATCAAAAGCTTTAATCCATCCCTTGAGTGGTTCCATCAATCCTTCACTGAAAAGGATCACCAATCGCCTCTCCGTGATTCCAGTGACCATGACTGAGAGTCTCTGGAACTCCGCTATGTAGGCATCAACTGTGCCATACTGCCTCAACTGCGCCAATTCTCTGAAATGAATTTCAGGATCCTTTTTCTCAAATCTCTCGATGAGCCTATTGGTGAACTCATCATAAGTTGTGATAGACCGATGACCCAAGGTAACTAGGCCATGGTACCACCACTCGTGCGCCACCCCATCAAGGTGTAATGTAGCGAACTTGATCGCCTCTTCTTCTACCATGGGTCTGAGAGCTAGATAGTTATCCAACTTCTGTATCCAAGCTCGGGCTGAACTGTTATCTCTCCCGTCATAGTGTGGAAGTATAACCTTGTTGACAGCTTGATACAAGTCCCCTTGCACTGGTGTTCTTCTTTGCTCATAATGTCTCCCTTGTCCTTTATTCTTTCTTTTATGATCCATAAAGTCATTATAGGACATATCCATCTTGATGTCGTTAGGGAGAGAATCATACTCCGCACGGCCAAGCCTCAACTGCTCCACGAATGAAGCATTTTCTTTAGGATCTGGCTGAGTGTTTACAGGTGCCAAGAAGGTGGGTTTGAATGGCCTGGCTGAGATGTAAGTGTTGTTTGAAAAAGGTTGAGCTGCATGACCATCATGCTGGTTGGAGGCACTGTGTTCTCCTCTATGTCCTGGGTTGCTTTGTGGAATGGTGTTCTGGCCCACTTTCCCCATCATGAGCGATACCATATCCATTAAGGCATCCATTTTCCTTTCAAATCTCTGTCTCGGACTTATGGATCTCTCTCTTCGCTTTCCACTATCATCTCTGTTGCTGGTAACCCTCTCGTTACCCCCAACTGATCTCTCACCTTCTGCCATGTCTGTTTCCTGAGAAGACTCCCAATGAGCCCTCAAAACCTCTGAAGCTGTTTGACCTTCTAGAGCCTGATAGGGCTGGAACTGTTTTCCAACCTTCTTGTCTTCCCTTGCAATGTACCTCTTTTCTCTGTCACTCATAGACAGTTTGTTCACAAGATGGCAAGATCTTGGCTCTGATACCATGGAAATATTCCGAACCAATTTTTTTTTTGTTTTTTCAATTGCAAATTACAAACAAACGCACCCGTTAAGGTTAGCTCTAAACCAAAACGATGCTGAAGCAACTCTAACCAGAATGTACAACAGGATCCCGATGAGGGCAAGGCGTGAGCATTGGTCAGAGGATCTGAATGCCGAAACAGAGCTGGAAGGAACTCTAACCAAGGATGGCGCCAATGATGGGGAGCATATGGTCAGAGGGTCTTAATTGAAATGCTTATACAAGAACTCTAACCAAGGATGCGCCGACGAATGACGAGCATGTGGTCAGAGGGTCCCTACCATCTAATTTACTGAAAGCAAACTCAACACCAAGTATGTGCTACCCAATTCCAGTATGGAAATGAGGTGACCATATGGCGGAGATCAAAGGAATACAATTGCGATTACAGAAAGTAAAGTAAGACTAAGAGAAGTGCTGACAGTACTACTGTTCAGCTTACAATGAAATATATAATGCCTGCAAGATCAAGTATTAGAGCTCTTCAATTTGCTGCAACAATAAGGAATCTTTCACAAAGCCTTT
>CM021103.1:398048921-398082847 GCA_007115665.2 Sequoiadendron giganteum
CAAATGACTTCAAGTTTGATGCAATAGACCTTCAAAAAGATGGTGCCTAGTTTAATAATAAGAAATGGCAACTGAAAGTGGTTATTAGTTACTGGCACAAATCCCAAGACACCTCAGAAAGTACGGTCTTCAAGGAATGACGAATTTGCTTTATAAAATCATAAACTTCATATTAAAATCTGCAAATATTCATGAAGAGCCGCCTCTAACACGGAAACACAATGAGACAATACCCAAAACGATTCTTTTTGTATTTTTTAACTTATGAATAAAAACGACAATCTGCTGTAATGAAAATGCAACTCCAAAATTTCACTAAAATGCAAATAAGCTGATCTACAAAACCACACAATGAATTACAATGCAGAAATCCACTACAAATCACTCAACACTAAACTACTTCATCACTAGTCGCTATCTTCCAAGTGAGAAGCAATGCCAAGCTAGGAGGCTTTCATTCCTCGAAGCAATCCCAAAGCCAATCCGGCAGCATAACATTTCTGTAGACAAAAGATGCTGAAAAGAGAACCCAAGGCTTCCTTTTATAATTTGCTGTTGACCTTCTCGAAACCCTAACCTTCTTTTTTCAGAGTCAAAACCCTAATCCCAAGAGATGGCGTCCCTTTCTTCAAATCTTCAAGTTGACTTCTTTTAATTAAATTCCTCACTTAAATAAAGGCGTCCCACTTAAGGCTAAATTTGACTTTAATAATTATAAAATAATCTTCAATGAAGGCGCCACCCTCAAAAGACCACTTTTCAAAACAACATGAAGTCAATAGACTAGGCCAAGGGGTACTATAACATTAAAATATAATGTTATTTAAGTGAAATGAACTTATCTCTCCGAAACTGCATCCTGAAGCCAAAAACTGAATAAGACAATTGAGACAACTGAAGAGGAAAGTCAATTGTGCTGAGACCAACAGGCCCACTGCCCGAAATAGAATTTACTAAAAATAGTAAATTCTTGAAGATGCTCAGAATGCCGAGAAGAACATACTACTGTGAAGCTCTCTGAAAACCCAGAAAGAATCCGCCATTGAAACAACCAACCTCGAGCAAGAGCATCCTTCAAAATAGTAAACCCTTATTTTACCTTCCGACTAGCCTACGGGTCTTCGGAATAGGCCAACGGTCATTGAAAAGATCAGGCTCGAGAAGGGGACATTACGTTTTTCAACTATGGTTTGATGTATAAGATGGGATCTAACTAAGTTTTATATCATCGTATTATGAAAGAAGAGATTTGGGATGCATTCCAAGAAGCACATGAGGGTCTAGCCGATAGCCACATGGGTCCTTGTTGTACCCATACAATTATTTTGTATCGAGTCATGTTTTAAGAAAAACTGTCATTTTGAAACAACTCTTGTGGTGTTTGAATCTGACTTCTGATTTTCTGTGTGTTTTTTTCTTTTTTTTTGCTTTTGAGTGTTTTTATGCCGGAAATGAAAATAATAAAGAATACCAAATGGAAAGAAAAATACATAAAATGAAAGCAACCCAGATGATTTTATTTGATTTCAAATAAAATTACATCGTACCCATTTGCTGGTTTTGACTGTCATAAAGTTCTATTTTTTGAGGCAGCAGCCTGGGAGATCCAATGAAATGTACGCCTAGCTCCAGAAAAAAAAATCTGATCGTGGGTATGTTTCCAAAGCTCCTTCTCAACCTGGGTGACCAGGATTGGTACCAAACAACAACCAAAGATGCCTTCTTTTATTTTATCTTGATGGCACAAATTCCAAGGGGGTATGGCTGTACTTGCAGCTCACACATGCTAAGTTGGGAGAGCTGAAAACTGGTTTAGAAGCCTGAAATTCATTCCAAGAGGTGACGCCTAAGCCACAAAGAGCAAATGAGATGAGATGACTTGATGTAGTAGACCCTTGTGCCTTAGAAAAGACAAAATATGGCTTCCACGTGCTGGTTATTTGATGTGCAACCTGCACTTTATTCAATCTGCAAACCTTAACTTCCAGGTCTGCAATTCTAATATCAAATCCTGATTTAATCTTCAATCTAACTCTGTTAAAATGCTCATATGTTAATCCCTGAGTGAGACCAATCAAGTAGGATCTTTGGACGGTATTGGACGCCTGTAGAACCTGTTCTAAAAGAGGGTATCCATCGTCAATCAGCCATGAAAACAAACTTGCAGCAGCAGCTCACAAAATGATAATATATTTTGAATGATGAATAATGAGCCAAACCCTTGCCTTATGGAGAAGTACGCCACTTTTAGGTTTCCAGCCTTTGACAAGTCAAAACGTAAATATCTCCTCTTGAAAATCAACTCCACTTTTCAATAGCTCTTATAATTTAATATTAAAACATTTGTCAAAGTGACTTTTCACTTAAAAACTTCATAAAGTGACTTTTCACTTAAATATGTCACAAAGTGACTTATTTCACTTAAATACTTTATAAAGTGACTAAAGATATTCTTTTAATAAAGTCACTTTCACTTTATAATATTAAATCATTAAATCACTTAATAATAGAATATTATTAAATGACATGACTTAATAATTCCATAACTCCTGGCCCGGATATCCAAATGACCCCTCGAGAGTGTCCCATGACTAAGATCAACTGCAAGTGTGCCATCAATGACCTGAAATGTCACGTACTAAAAATAGTAAGTAACAAGGACAAGTTCTGAAACCCTTGAGAAAGATTCCCTAATCATCCCGTTAGCTTATGGGAACCGTAGTAATATGCTAACCTTGTTCCTCAAACCACTGGCTAGGAATGGAACATTACACATTTCTTGTCCTTGTTCCCAATGACTATCAATGTTTTAATTGTTGTTTTTAGCTAACACCATTGTAGGGCCAACAAAAGGAGTTTTCTAGTGCATCAAGGAAGGCGAAGATGAAGACTTGGGTGATGAAGGAAAGTCAAAGACATTCTAAGGTAAGGAAATGATCATTGAGGTTCTTAGAGTGCATCATAACAAAGGAAAAGTACTTTTTGATTATTTCAAGTCAAGGAAGGGTGCATAAGTGATGTAGAGGCTTAGGAGGGAGAATGACAAAATCACTCAAAAATGTCTCCCAAGTTCGTAAACACATCAACAATGAGAAATGCCACTCTTGAGTTAATTTCAAGTGGAATAAGGGGTTAACATGTCAAAATAAATGCTTTTGAGGGTGACAAAGGTCCTAGCAGGTCAAAAGATGCACTTTTGGTCACTTAAGCGAAAAGTGGAAGGGCTATAACAAGTCAACTTCAAACTAGATCAAAAAGTGTACTTTTTAATGAAAAGTGAATTGAGTGAAATTTAAAGCATGAAAAAGTGCAATGAGACCCCAAAAGGCATTTCTCATTTTCTTAAGTGAACTTTCAAAAATGAAAAAGTGTTTAGGATGACAATGTCAACTTCAAATTAGAACACAAAGTAAGTTTTAAATGAAAAAATGCAAATGCCAATGAAAAATCAGAACATAAAACCACTTAAAGAGACTCGAGAGTGCACTTTTTCACTTGAAGGACAAAACTCAACATCAAAATTGACCAAAAAGCGACACTGAACCCCTTGAGTCCACCCTTAGCTACTAAAATGTCAAATAACACTTGCAAAACATGATAGAAGTACAATGAAAGCCCAATTGTGTCCTTGTCACTCAAGTGTCAAGTTGTGAATGATCAAACATGACAAAAGGGCATTAAGGCTTTCAAGGGAAGCCCAAGTCATTAAAATGTAGAAAGTGCCAATGACAAACTAGATTAAAACTTATCCCAAGTGCACTAGCATACCCCTTGGAATTTAAATACAAAATGTCATGGTGTAGTTGGCACCAAAAAGTGCAATAAGTTGCCTAAGGTGTCTCTATACACTTGAATGCCAAATTGTCATTGCAAAATAAGAATGTAAAATGCATACTACACCTAAGTGTGGCCCAAGAGGGTTGACTATCAAAATGTCAATGAGAAAACATAAGAAATGTTGCACCAAAGGGCTCAAAAGTGCACCCGGAGAGAGGCCACTTAAGTGACAAAGGGAATGTCAAATTATAACTTGGTAAAATTCTCAACACAGCACAACAATTTCAGCTATATGTGATGCTTGGTTGGTAAAATTCTCTTCCTAACAAGGTCTTGATTGTCCTTCAACTTTGTTGGACAAATCTTGTAAGTCAGCTTACCTAATCTGTGTCATGTAGGAAATGGTTCCAAAATTTCAGTTTTCTACTCTAAAACATATAGTCAAACAATCAACATAATTACAGTGTTAACTAGAAAATGTGAAATAGACAATGTGAAATAGACAATGTATGCAATTAGAATAGAGATCAACATGAGATATTTGCAATAATGATTATATTCTCATAAAAAAAATATGATTTTAAAGGGAAGGCCGAGGAGAATGTAAACACAAGACTTTCCATCCAAGTCAATGTCATGACCATAAATACAGCGATGGCCAACCAGTTTGGTGGTTGAACATGAGACAACCATCCAACAACCAATGCTATAAAAATCTGATAATGGTTCTACACAGCCGAGTTACTTAACGTCACTTTATTTATCATGGAAGCTGACTTAATACAGTATATAGCAGTCCACATACAACAAAGTATAAATGACAGCAATTTTTTTTTTTACAAATACTTGATGCTCCTCGTCTCCATAATTTGTTAGCTCTCTCAGGTCTTTGCATTCTATGGAGGCCTCATTTGTAGATGGAGATTGCGGAAAGTTTTATCATCATTTCTATGTTAGGAGGCGTTCTTATTCTCTAGGATGTTTTTAATCTAGCAAATTCTTGATTTGGTGGTGTGGAATTCTTATTTATATTGTGTATTGTATTGCTTTCATTTATTGTATAAAAATATGTACCTCATTTTAAGATCTTTTAAAAAAAGAAAATTGTTCATTGGTTTTTTAAAGATGGCACAAACACTTCGAAAAATTCTTTGTATCCCAGACCAATTAGCTGTCATCATCATGGATGCTTACAAGTGGATCTGTGTTGGAATGATTTTATTCTTGAGGAACGAAGGTTGTCTTGAATCACACAAAGTTGGGATGATTTATGGTGTGAAGATGTTGTGTACAACATGGCCAAACTTATTTTACATGGTTCCAATATTCTTTAGAATTTTGATCCATTATTTTGAAAATTATTTTTTAATGAATGGAGCTAGAATACGACTAATATGTCCTATAACTAAAGATGTTGTGAATAATGGGGAAATTAGGATTATTGACAAAAACAGGGCATTAAGTAGTCGTGGACATTTTGGGAGTCACATGAACAAACATTATGATTGATAGGGGGTTTATTATCAACATTGCATGTGAAAAGTTGAATTGGACTATGACAACCAATATTTAAAGCTCCTGAATTTACATTATAAATGGTGAGTTAAAGGATATTCCAATCTTCTGGTTTAGAAGGCCAGAATATTCCTATAGAAGGTTGCTCTTTAATGGTGGGTTTTGTTGCACTGAATCGAGATAATCATTAGGTAGTTAAGGTTGTTGTCGTGGGACGGCCATGTCTGAGAGCAACAAACTTTTGCATGAATCGAAAAATGATACAATTCTATGGAGAAAAACTAGACATGTTTGTTGAATCAACTCATAGGATGAGTTGCTAATTCAAGAGATTCAGAGAAAGGAAAATTACTATCAACCTAACATGTAGGATGTCCTACAACTGGATGAATGTGTAGAAGAGGAGATGCTTCTGATAATGTATCTACTTCAAGTTCTGAAAGTATTTGACTGATTTCAATATCAACTGTTTTATTTGTCCTCCACAAGAAGGTAGATCTTCTTGTGTCCCTAACCTTTTGCTGCTTTGTTCAACACTTATTTCTTGCTGGTGTAGATTTGCTTGCTTGGAATTCCTAATCGAAGCTCACATTTCTTTACATACACATTTCTCAAGCTGCTATGTTGGTTCACCAATGATAGTATGCATTGGGTTTGAATGTGTTTCTTAACAAAAATCAAAACTGGCAAAATCTAGCAACAAACATATATCACTAATGACAGCATGTTTAATAGGCAGATAAAGGTATTGCATATGAACTGATGATTATAACATAGAAAAGTTTCCATACTTGTGCAAAGCAATGGGACTACATCAAATATCATATTTCTTCATCATATCTTTCGTATCTGCCACTTAATAAACAAGAATGACTTCAGCATTAGTTCAGTTTGAAACTACTTCAAATCATAATTCACTTAAATTCATAAATAATAATAAATATTGAAAAAAAATTGTGTTCTGGATGATAATAGCACAAATTTTCCAATGGAGTTATCTTTAAGAAGCCAAAAAATGCTCAATTACAGTGGATTATGGAAGCTTAAATTCTTTCATAATAATAATCATGTCTTCAAACAGGTCTTTAATAAATCAAGAAGGAATGTGTCAAGCCGAGTTAGTCCTCTGCATCCTTGACCTGAAGGTCTAATGCCTACAATGTGTAGTTTTCCTTGACCCTCATGCTGACTTTATTATTGGTTTTGATAGTCACTTGGAAGGTTATACACAAGTGAGATTTGACTTGAACAGAAACTTTTGTAAATTTTGGGGCCTTAGAAGGGTTCATTTTCCCAACAATTATAGTTTCAAACATTGGAGGATTGCTATTGAATTTGTGTTCCTTGTAGCTTGTTTCTTTTAATTTTTAATTTTGGAAAAGTTCATCTTACTCTCTGCAGAATAAATAACTGCATCAATCTAAAAACAGGGTTACAAGGAAACTTTCCCCCTTTACAGGCAAGAAAATAAAATTTGAGCTTGTGTCCCTATAGGTAATGATCATCTTTAGGAAAACATTCCATTTTAAGTTTAATAAGAAAAATAAGTTCTTAAATTTTTTTAATTCCACGAGGTTGAGATGTTAGGGATCCTAATGGAAAGTAGCCTCACATCTTGACTTCTACAGGAATTCAATAGCAGTCAACCAAAATACGTGTCATTAATTTTCACAGCTTCCCCTAATTGTCCAGGTAACCCTGCATGGGTCTTGGAAGGATGGCATGTCGAGTAAACATGGTCAAGAGCCCCCTCTCCAACACAAAATCTGCACAAAGAATTTTTATTGCTAACTTTGTGCGACCTTGCATTACCCTCTGGACTTTTGTGGAGCATTAACCATCCCAAAACTTTGTGCTTGATATAAGATAGAGATTTCCAAATAATTTGACATTGCTTTGCCATCAAATTTCTAAATGAATAATTTGTTTGTTGTTTCTCTAAAGGGCAGGCAAGCCACAGCAGTCTAAACAATAAAAAAGTTGATTTTTTTTCTTCACTTATAGTAGTTCAAATGATTTCTCTTTCAATGATGTACATAGATGGAAGGTGCCTTTCCCTCTTCATTAATAAGTGTAAAGTGAGCCATATATTCCCGTGAATATCATTGACTACTCAATCAATTCCATGCTGTATTATTTTTATTTCTGAAATTGAAATATCTTTTGTATTGATAATTATTTTCTGTACTTTTTTAGTATTATAAGGTTAGGAAATGTTCACTGATGGATAAAACTGGAACACTTATCTATATTCCATATGTACCATATGAAATGCTGTGACTTTAGTATAGAACTCAAATGTTTTTGAAGGGAGTGGATTAAGAGTCGTTGAGATGATGATTATGTGCTACTCTTTGATTAGGTAGAATTTATAAAAGAGGAATTGCTACAAAATGAAACACCAATAATTCTGGTAAGGATTTTTTTCTCGGTGAGTTTTTTTGCAATATTCTTCTATTTTTGTTTAATAAAATGAATTTATGTATAAACAAAATTACATCTTATAATGCTTAATAGAACCAACAAAGTTGAAACAGTATTTTTTCAACGTACTACCATTGTAGCAATTCCTACTGTAAGCCACAAAATTAAAAAACTTCCTATGGAACCATATAATTGAAGCCATAAAACCAATTTAGCAGAGAGAACTAGAAAGAATAGAAACAAAAGTTTCCAACGGGGTTGGCATCTTAGTGTTTTCTTGATAATTTTTCCTCTGAATTTACATCATTAAGAGTATCATGGAAGCACTAGATATTCCCCTAAAATCTTCATAGTTTATCTGTGGAAATGCTCATCCCACATTGCTTGGGCAGCTGAACCTGAACACAATTTACCTAGTCTATTCTAATCTTCAATATCACCTTCTCCACGAAGCAGAAAACTTAATTGCTAGTTTTTACTGCCCATCTAAGTGTACACTTCAAGTTTCTTACAGCTTGATTGACAGCAAACTTAAATCCTGTGTGTTGTTCACAATGTCTACATTTTGACAAATAACTCTATTACTTTCTTCTCTATTGACAATGAAATGTTACACCCCTACAGCAACAATCATACCTTTCCCTAATGTAAATTTCAAAAGAGAAGTCTACTCAAATTGTAAAAGAATGCTTTGAAAGCATAAAGATAAGCTTGGGAGTTGCTTGGACACTTGAACCGAAAGAAATCAGCAAATTTGACTCTTAAATTGCTGTTAGAAAATTTTTAGCTGAAGTGGACAACCTCTAAAAATGGTGTAATTTGCTTGCTTTTGATTAGAATTGAACTTATGAGTAATAATGGAAATATGCATAAGTGAGCCAATAATGGCTTATGTTAAAAGTGAACAGATAAGAGTAGAAAATAATTGGGTTCGTGAAGTGAATCCTTTAGTAGGTTTCACTTAGTTACGTTCATATCAGCTTTACAACTGAAGTGTAAAGTGATAATATGCATGGAGAACTGAACCAATCGGCATGTAGTATGTGAACCCCATATTCTATAATCTTTCAGGCCAGTTCATATTTCAGATTTTAATTGTAGAAGCTGTAATATCCCCATTTTGACATTCATGGTACAAGTGGCCTCCAATGAGTGGACTGGCAGAATTGGAGTAAGATATATAGGATTGTAGTTGCTCTCAGGCTACTCTAAATAATGGAATAAGGCAGATGAGTTGGTCCCAAATTTGTCAAATAACAGTTTGAGATTAGGCTATTAATATGAGGATTCAAATGTGTAGTTTCTGAGTCAAACTCATTGACCCATATTTCATGAGTAGTGGTTCAGATGGACCCATTTCTCATGAGAATGAATGGTCCACTTGGCACTCATTGCATCTAAGCGATGCTCATAGGGGTGAAGCATCAAGACTTCCTGGGAGGTCACCTAGAGCCATTGCTACTTCAACTCAAGCATGCCTAACCTTGGAGTTTTCCCTAAGATCAAGCCCACTTAGCTTGCTATGCCACTTGCAAAATCTTCAGCAAGTGTTGTGCCTTATGAACCATTCATTATAAAGCCCTTTTAGCTTATCCATTAATATCATACTTTGAGACATTGTTGAAATTTGGAAAATACCTCCTACTTATTAATTTGAGCTTGCCATCAATAGAGAGGTGGTCTTGTCAGTTAATTGCCATCAATTGAGGAATGGACTTGTCAGTTAACTGCCATTGATTGAGCAATGGATTTCATATGATTGAGAAATGCAGAAAAAAAGGAAAGCATGGAATATAGGAATTATTTGGGGGAAAAGAGAAGGCACTTCTGAAAATTAGAAACAAAAAATCAGTTTCGTTCCCAGGAGTGTGACACTGTTTACAGCAGCTTTGATTCTTGGAGACAAAATCTACAGGCCTGGTAACCAGATTGTCTTGGGAATGGAAACCCTCAGGGAGAAGTGCATGGTGCAGAGTGTCATTAGGATAATCAGAGGCATTCAAATTTGCATGCTGGGTGTTCAGTCTAGCGAATTTTAATTTGTATGTTTGTATTTGGATAAAATAAAAGATAAAAAATAAATTTTGTTGGTGGAGTATTTCTGGGTTTATTTTTTATTTATGCATTTAGTTGAGGTTCTTACAAAAGCTTTGTAGCAATGATTGTTTTAGTTTAAAATATAAGCTAAGTGTGAGCATTGAAAAATTCTAATTCAACTTACAAACAATGACTATGAGAGGAAATGACACTAACAAAACCAAACCGTGTGAGTTAACTACACTAACTAATTAACTAAACAAACCTAACTGTGTAAATTAACTATGCAGGAGAACTGAAGATGGAACTATAACTATACTAGAAAAAGAAAACTACTTAATTCTAATGGCTAAAAAATAAAACTTTGCAATCTGAACCATTTTTTAATCTCTGATTTTGAGAAATATACACAGTATGTACAAATTTATAAAATATTAAAGGCAATATGTGAAGAAACATATTGCAGAATTAATGAAGTGATTCAAAAAAACATAGTCAAATTTGAGAGAATATTAAAGCTAGAGGCATGCAGCTAGAATAAAATCAAGAACAAAAATATATTTACTCTTTAAATTGCAACAAATTTCCCATATACATTTGAGTCAAAGGTTTTAATCTCCAGAAATGCATGTCACAGACATCTACGGCAACATAAACAATCCTGTAAATGAGTGACAGACTTCAGAAAGTGATGCCCAAGATTGGCATAAAATCTATGTTACCCCTGCAAAACAGATTAGGACATAATAGAGTTATAACAAAGAACTCCTAAACTAAAAAGTGCAACATAATGTGCCTTAAAATTTTAACATTAAAGATCCGCTTACTCGTGTAAGCTGTTGTGTGACACTTGAAATCAGCTCTCAGCTTTAGGAAGTAGTTGTGCATAGAGATTTCTAGCTAACAAAAGTTACATACTGATAAAAGTGTACCTAGTTATTTTCCTCTTAAGTGAAATGAATCTTCCATGTTATTTAATATTTCTCAAGGTTGTTATAATCAGTTATAAAATAGACTGAGGATAATGAGTCAGTAAAATTTAACTGACTTTATAAAGATGGCCACTTAAGTGTCTAATAAATTTAGGTCACAATAGCAAGTTAGGGGCTATGCTCAAATCATTTACGTCATGTTGCTTTTACATTTTTAATGACTTAAAATATATGAATTATGCTATAGACTAAACACTATTGATTATAATCATGTTAATAAAACTGTTCGCATGGGGCCCACCTGTGAAACAGTGAAACTTAAAGCTAAAAATATCACCTTAGAGTATTTGAGATAAGTAAAATATCTATTTTAATCATTTCAAGCATTGCCTAAAATGTTGCCATTTTGCTAATAAAATAGCTCCAAAACTTACAAGTATACCTTAAGGTAAAAAAACTTAAAAATGTGGTGGATTCTCTTCCTCCCTGCACATTGTAGGGCACAGCTGGACATTGACAGACAAAGCTGATCAGAAAGAGGTTCTCATTCAGCAAGTGCCTTTTCTACAAGAACTTCTTCCCCATAGACATACCTGTATTTTGGGTGTGAAATTAGATGGATCTATACATAATACAAACATAGGGGAATGCACAACAACATCAGCGTATGCTGCACTATTACCCATTCCCTCCCTGCAAATCAAAACGTGCCATGGAAGCATATAGAACTAACCAGTATAACTAAGAATCAAACACTTATTGTGGATAACTGTACACAATAAGATCCTATTCTAATTCCATCTCAGAAAGAGAGGTTTCTGGGACCAAGCATATGTCTTCATCTTTCCTCGCTTGCTAGTTTTCCTGAGATGTTTAGGTCAATTATGCCTCCGTATACCAGGGAACACTAAGACAGGCTAATAATATTTGGGAAGGAGTTGAAAAATGGTGCTGATATAATGGTCAATGCCAATACTACAGTTCATCTTAAGTTAGCTCCTTCTTATTACTGTTATATATGGAAAGAGTGTAACAACACAATGCTTGATTGTTTATTCCTATGAGACATTTTTTTGAACAATTAGAAACCAAATAATAGATATGACTTCACTTTCATAGGAGTGGGAGAACTTCTTATCTTGGGACACCAATTATTTGATAATTGCCAGACAATGGGGAATGTAGGGGGCAATACACATTCGCTTCTTCACAATAACTCTAAAAACAAAATGGACCTCCAGCCATGAGATGGATGAAAGTAAATCTTGATGGAGCCTCCAAGCAAAACCTAGGGTGCATGTACCTATGGAATCTTGAGGCCCCCAACATGACAATTTATGGCTGTCTACATGTGTACGGAAATTCAGAGCAATACTATGGCTGAATTTCCAGCACTTGAAGGTGGGGTTGAAATTGCCAAGGAAATGTGAATAGAATATCTTTTCATAGAAGTTTACTCAACCCAAATCAAGTTAGAAATAAAATTAGAAGCCAAATTGAACACTAAAAGGCATGATTATACTCTTACTGGCATGTCCCTCCTCTAGTTGAAAGCCTAACTTCCATATTTGGCCTCATTAAAAATCGAATATCCCTAGGAGTGCAGTAAGCCAGTAGATTTGAGTAGGTGGCCACGTGTACATGTGGCTTTTTCCTTTTTATGCAAGTAATTAATTGTGATTGTGATTGTTGGCTTTGACTGTACTTGAGGAATGAAGGAAAAGTTGTGTGGAGTAAGGTACCTTTTATGTTCCTAGCATCATATATCCATCATGGGACAATTACTAACAACACTAGTGAGGCCATATCTAGCCCCACTTGGTATCTTAAGTCTAAATGTTTAAAAATTCTAGTCTTGAGAAGTTGACTAGGTTGTCTTGCATGTCATAAATAGTCATTTGTCTTGGTGGCACTCACATTTCCCTTGCTCTCATCTTGCCCCTTGATATAGTTTTGTTTCTAAGTCTCTCGATTTCTTTTGTCCTATTCTTTGTTTCTCTTCAAGTATCTTGATAATTTACATGTTGTGGTCACTTTTAAACAATAGCATCTTTCGTTTTCAAGAGGGTTTCTCTTGTCAATTTCTTTATAGAGGATGATGGGTCATCCTACAATCCCACAACAAACACTCATCTACCTTGTGTTACTTTTATTTTAACCTTCTAACTAGGCTCCTCAATAGCACAACTCGTACCAACCAAACTGGAAACCTTGATTAGCCTATCCCACCCAAGCCTCCTTTCTATCCACATAATCCCTAGGTGAAAGACAAATCCCTTAGAGATTTGGCACCTCCTATAATCCTATTGTTAGCCCAAAATGTTTCCTAGACATGCTTACATGTTCCTTTAGACACTCACCCCATGGTAATGTTGCTTTCCAACCCCCACCAAACTCTAGTGGAAATCCACCTTATCGAGCCTTAGGACACCCACAATAGCAAAGTATGTAAAATCAGATAGCCATCTTCATGGCTAGTAAAAATATTCAGCCTGAAATGTCTTGAAGTGAGTAAATAAAGAAATAAAGAAAATGCAATAGTGTTGGCTATTGAGAACATTATAGAAGAATGAAATTCCTGGGTTATGGTCTTGGTGGTAAGGAAATTGTAATGTCCCCAATTGGGAATGCTAGAAATATAGTCATTTTTTTTGTATCTGATTTGGAAAACTAAAAAGAGTTAATATAAATGTTAACACTAAACTCTACTGTAATGCTACTAATAATGTAAAATAAATTTAGAAACCCTTGAAATTAGGTATGATATTAGATCTGATTTATTGCTTCAATTAATGACGATCATGATAAATGGTTAGCAAATATAGCATTTATAACAACAATTAATTTATCCGAAACTGGATTCCAATTTGACAGTTTATTCAAGCAATTTATAGCAAGTTGAACAGCCGCAATAAAATGAGTTATAAATCAATCAAACTTGTAATTAATAGCTCCACCTACAAGTTGCTGTACAACCTATACGATGAGCATAAAACCCTTGCAAAATGCCCCTAAAGATGTACAGACTGCAATGTGTGGTGCAGGGTTAGGAACAGCTAAAGGAAGTCAAAAACTGCTGATATGCAGTTGATGCAGGCTGGAATCAGTTGACAAACTTGTATTACAGACTACCTCAACTGGTTGGAAGGGTTAAATATTGCATGAGCAGCTCAAATACTGTACAATGGCAGCTGAAATTGGGATTAAGGTACCTGAAACCTGCCAATCTGCCTCTGGTTTGCTATTTTAGATGTGGAAATATGGCTCAGCAATATATGAGCTTGGAACCTTTGAAACCTAGGCCAATAATGCTGATTCAATGATATGGAATAATTTTCTTGCAAATATGAATCGAAATAATTGCAACAATAAGCCCAAATGCAATCCTTGAATATAATTGCCACCAATTGGACAACAAAGTTTTTGTCCTCAAATCCACTGTAATGCCCCCATTTTGAGCGTGCATTAGATTTTGATGACTTAGCCTATCACCGGTGTCATGTCCCCAAAATAGCAACACAAAAATAAATAAACAAATAAATAATCTCAAACATTTAAATGCAATTTGCATAAGAAAATGCAAATAAGTAACAAAATATATTAAAATTATAAAAATAAAAATTAGTAATTATAATTATCATAAGATAGTATTACAATTGCAATCATCAAATATAATATTGAAATACAAACATTAACAATTTAAATATTATTATGAAAATATATAAATACAAAAATAATAATAATAAATAAATATTATAATCATTACACATCAAAGATTGTAATACATTAGAATAAAATAATAATAATAAGATATTAACAAATTGGTTTTATTATTATACTTTAATGTTAAAATATGTTCAATAAAACATCAAAATAAAATAATAAAATTAGTATATAATTTGAAATATCATAATTATTAGTAATAATATATTATTTTCAAAAATAGATATTATTGTGATAATAAGCCTTTAAAGGCAGCAATTAAATCTAACAAAGGGATATATTTTATGAAAAGTCACCTCTTTCACCAAACAATACATTCCCCCCATGAGTCACCTACTTTGAATGGTATAAATAGAAGGAAGAGGGAAAACATTGAGAAACAAAAACAGCAGCAACAATGATTGTTATGCATTGGAATATAGAGCCATTATATATATATTATTTAATATGCATACAAGTATATATGCATAGATATAGATAAATTTTATAATGAATAATATGCAATGAATAAAGAATATATATGAATAAAGAAAGAATAATTATATAAACACACACACACACACACACACACACACACACACACACACACACACACATATATATATATATATATAATGGATTTAAGTAAAAGAATAATTATAGATATATGTATATATATATATATATATATATATATATATATACGATTATGTAATAATGATACTTATAAGTAATGATGACTCTTTAATATAAACATAAGTAGATTATGTATATTTATGAATTGTCCTCATCCTATGATCAATTTAGTATAAGGTTGAAGGAGGCGAGTAAGGAAACATGGAGAGATATAGCAACTCAGGTGATGTACTCACTTAGCAATAATATTTAGCATATTTTGAATATAAAAAATTGATATTGCTAATTTGATTATTGATATAATGCTTTCTTTAATCTTATCATAATGAGAATTATTCTAGGAAATGATGAAGTTAAAGAACCATTGATAAATGAAGATATATTTGATTATAGGCATGAAATAAATCTTGGATGAATGCAAATATAGCTGATCGTGTAAAGATTGTCTTCTTTGTGCTTGTAACCCTATCAGGAAGGGTGAACCATGGTTTAAGTAGATTGTCTAAAAACCCCACTTTCAGCCCCTTAGGCTCTAGACAAGGGATTGGGTTATAGAAGGTTGGGGGTCCCACCTAGGCTTGTGCCCCTTAGGCCCTAGACAAGGGATTGGGTCTTAAAGCCCCTTAGGCCCTTGACTAGGGATTGGGCGAATAGGAGGTGGTAGACCTTAGGCTACTTAAGGATTCCATGATTCCTCCCCCCTTGATAGAATGAGTGTCTTCAAGGTGTTGCCATGAATGGAGTATGTAGGTACTAAGCCACTAGGCAAGAAGGATTGGGATGGACAACCTCTTGAGATTTATTTGAAGGCTTCAGGGCGGATCCACCCATGGCACTCCTCTTGCTTGTTAAATTGCATTTATGATTATGCTTATATTTTGGATATCTAGATATTAATGCTAACAAATATATGTGTGTGTGGGAATGTTGTTAATATGGTGAATGCAGATTTCAAATCAAGATTACTTAATTCAAAAGAACAATCATGTGGAAAGAAGGAACCCTAAATCTAATCAACAAATGAATTCTAGGGCAAACCGGGTAAGGGACATTATAGCCGGGTCTTTGTTGGCTAATAATGGTGTTTAGAGGACCCTGTTGTGGAGTTACCTGGCTCTCTAGTTGGCGGTGTTTTCACCTCCAAATCTTTGGTATGTTCTGAGGCAATTGATATTCAGGGGTTTTTGGATTTATTTGTGTACACTTACTATTTATAGTAAGTCAGTTGGATGTTAGAGACCCACCTTACTATTTTTAGTAAGGCTTCCAGATGGGCAGAGTGTGCAATGGGTAAGCCGGTGGCGAAGTCAAAATTGATGAATGACGTTTATTTATGGAGTTTTAATTATTATTAATGTAAAGCTTTAGTAATAATTAAATAATAACTAAAAAGTGCACATCATTAAATGCTATTCGACTTTATTATTAAAAGGGGTTATTTAATGATTATAAAGTCAAATTATAAAGTGCATATGAGGAATAATATAAAGTGCCAACTTAAAGGGAGATATAAGTGATTATTAATATATATTTTATATTATTTTGTTGTGCACCAAATGGAGGGAAAAGTAAATGAAATTAAAGTGAAAATATATGAGATGAAGCGAAACACAAATTGAAGATATATAAAGGCTTTGGAAAAGCATTTCATTATTATTCTTGATCTTTTGTGAAATCGGCTTTGAGCTTTGTATTTTGGAGGTGGAGACCTAGGGTTTTCAGCTGCAATGATCTTGGAGAGTGTAGCTGCTTCTTGTATCGAGCTTACCGAGGGTGTGAAAGGTCATATGAGGATAGCTAATTGGTGGCTTTATCTCAGAAGTCACATTTGTGCTTCATTAGATTTACAGGAGAGATTCAAAATAAGGGTTTCATCATCTTTTCAAGATCAGAAGATTGTTATCCGGGTATGAATGCTTTCAATGTAATTTCATGACATTAATAACTCTGATATAATATTATATTTGTGCTTCAGCATTTCCTTGTTTTGTAAATTTTATTCATTATTTGGCATTTTCTTCAAAAACTTCAAAACTAGAAAATACTCAAGCAAACTCAGGCAGATTTTCAGTTTAGCAAATATCTCGCAAGGGTGGGATATTACATCCACAATTGAATCCAAGAGGGTTTTTGTCCTCTAGATTTCATACACCAAGGGTTTTCGTCTTTGAATGTTCAAATTCGAAAATTGCATTCAACACATTGACAAAAATGGATAGCCTGCTTTGAGTGCTTGTCTCTGTTTTATAGGCGCCCCCATTTGGGCCCTTAATTAAATTCACTTGCGTAAACCTATAATACCTGATAGGGTAAGCATGAGAATGTTTGATCTTATAACAAAAGGCTCAAGAATTTAGTCATGTTGGCGCTTTTAATATTTCACTTTCTTGACAACTCAAAACAAAATAGTGGATGAGGAAATCCTCTCTTCAATTTTATAGGGGAAGCTACATGATTTAATCTATTCAAAATTTAAAACGAAAACAAGTTTGCTAATATGAACACTCTACAATCTGTTCTTTGGTGTTTTGTATGGGGATAAAATAAATAAGTAAACTTGATCTATATATTTTGATCTCGAAGATTAGAACATGAGACTTTGCAGAACTCCTATCTCATCAATGAATTTTCCCAATTTATAACAGCTAAAACATAAACAAGAATAGATTTCAAGGATTAAAATATAGATTCTTTGGAATCATATCAACAGTTTGATTTGGAAAAGAGAACATAACACATGGAATATCAACAATTTGAAAAAGAAAGACGAAGACAATTAGTTGTTACTTACACATTCAAAGGTCATTTGTAACCATGACCACCAAAGTTACACAGAGTTAACACAAATCTTCTTATTAATTGAATTCTTCTTTGAACGATTACGACACTTGGGATTGGATTTGAATGAAATTCTTGGCTGCATAAGAAAGCATCAGTTTCTCATTCATTGCAAACAAACACTTAGCAGTTTAATCTAACTTTGAACTTGAATGACAATTTCTATAGCATAGGTGTGATATCAACTCTCATTATGGTGTATGTGTAGATGATGCATTTATAACCTTCTAGATACAACTTCATAAAGCTTCAAAAATAGTAAAAATAATTGCTTTGAAAGCAATTCTATCTTTATGTTTGAAAATAATATGAAATATTACATTTTTTCCATTTATGTTTCTTATCTTAGGTGTCCATCAAATCAAGGGCTCTAATCTTAGGTGTAGGTCTCATTTGGCTATATGTAGCTCTAATTGTGTTGCATGCTTGTTAAACATTATAGTTCTTATTGTCTTGTTAATTGTCAATACTTTATTGTCATCATTATTGTCTTACTTACTATCATGTCCCCCGAAATTGTAACATCAAATATGGAATATTAGAATACAAATAACAAAGTCAATTAATATTAAGGTATAAATATGAGAAATCACAATTTAAATATTATAATTATAAACTATCATATAGATAAAATTATAATTATAATATAAATATCATCCTTTTGTAATTATAAATATAATTGGTAATTTAAAAATCATTAACCATTGTAATATATAAATATATCATAATTAAATATCTTAAAATCCTATATTGACAGTTCAAAAGAGACTAATATAAAAATAATAGTAATATAGATTACATTATCAGCACCATGGCATAAGACATAGGGAAGAGACGGGTGTGTTAAGGCAGAAATTCCTAGAATAAATAAATGAAGTTGAAGCGATTCATATAACAATAACTGCAGGCAGCGATTATAATTTATAACTAATAGTTACTTTGTGAAAGGAAGCAATCCATAAAGGTATGTCTCCTCAAAAGGCAACGTCTCTTCCTTAAGAGACATGATCCCCCAATCAGCACAAAGGGTATAAAGAAATATGCAAAAAGGCATCAAATGATGGGAAAAAAGAGAAAGTTAAGAATAAAAAAGCCAAATAGGGAAAATAATATAAATAGGCTGAACACTAAATCATCGTGGCTGTGAGAAGTAAGAAGGCTTCAGCAGATCGAACCAAAATAAAGATAAGTATCTTCTGTATTTAAATAACTAATTTTGTAAAATGTATTAAGGATGTGGATAGGGACTGTAGTAAGTATTCTTCATAACTTTAAATAAATATATATATATATATATATATATATAAAAGTATAGATAATATGCATGTTTATGCAAGGGTGAGTATTATAAGCCTAGAACTAATTAATAATGATCACATATATATATTTATGTATGTATGTATTATATTCGATTATGCAATAATGATGCTTGCAGAAATTAGTGAGCCTGATAAGTAATTATGACTCTTTAATATAGATGAATAAATTCTATATTTATTTATTTATGAATTGTCCTCATCCTATGATCAATCAAATATAAGGTTGAAGGAGGCGAGTTAGGAGGATGTTGTTTACGGGCCTCCCATGCTAAGTATGCCACTCCGAGGGTGGAATAGTCTTGGTCAGACGTTCGTGCTCTTGGGCTTAGATGGGTTGAGTAGTTTACAAGCAACCCTTTCAAGACTTTTCTATCAAGCCAAATTATGATTGATTGTTAGGATCGATTCAAGGAGTCTCAATCATAAGGAGGATGGACAAAAGACAACATGGATAGGAAAAATAGATAAAAGTGTATCCACTAGGCACACCACTTCGAGGGTGGAATAGTCTTGGTCGGATGTTCTTGCTGCTTAGGGCCAAGAGGTGGGTAGTCTTGGTCGGATGCTTGTGCTCTTGGGCTTAGATGGATAGCTTCAGGTGGACTTATCCTGCTTCTCATCCATACCCTGTTATGAATAAAACTTCCACTATGCATTATGGATATTGGTAGTCTAGATAGTCTTGAAATAGTTTTGTTTATTATGTTTTGATCATATGAAACATATTTCCAATATTATCTAACATGATTGCAGGATCTAAACCAAGATTCATCTTGTTTGAAGCATTTGAGTGGTAAGTTATAACCCTAATTACATTAAGATTGTGATTTTAGGGCAAGATTTATGCCAATCCCAAAAGGGGACATTACACTTACAGCCCACCAGCTTAACCATCCTACTTATTATCCTAGATATTGTCCTCCCCATCATCTAAAGCTCTTTAAGTGTGTCTACTAAGAGATGCCTTCCACCTTTCTGTATTTAGAGGTTGATGTAGTAGAGAAGATATCTTAGACTAGATACACAATATTTCCAATCATTTGTTGCAGAAGGGATTACTTTAGTTAGACTTGGTGCTAGAATTGTTTGGACAAAGAATTGTGTGTAACTTAGTACTACAAAAATAATGGAGATAGAAATACTTCAGTGGGTATTGGTATTGATGTTGTTTATTTGGTTGTCAACGAAGGTTGCCTAAAGTTGCTCTTTTCACCTAACCATTAGGATGCATGGCACAACCTCCTTCCAGTGATGATCACTTTCCTCATTGCTCTATGCATTCTTGTATGTAATGTCCCCTTCTCAGCAGTAGTCAGTGTAGTTGCTCATTAGCCTATTCTAGATGCTCATAGGCTTGTCGGAGGTAAAATTAGGGTTTCCAGTTGTTTGGAGGTTTTTGGTGTTTTTAGGGGTTTGCATGTTGGAGTTTTGCAATTTGATTTCTAGATTCTTTTTGGGTTTTTAGGAAGCTTCGCAGTGGTATGACATGCATTTGCATCAGGCAACTTTTTTGGACTTACTATGTTTAGTAAGTTTCGACGGCTGCTCGGATTATGGTTAAAATGAGTTTGGAACAACTTTCTATTTTTAGCAATATGCTATTTTTAGTAAGTTCTATTTTTGGCAGTGTCCGATTGGCAGCAATTCAGTGCAGTTTCCATTTCAGGCAAAGCAGTTTTGATATCTTGACCTTCGGCACTTTTTGGTTCGTTTTGGCAAACGAGGTTGAATTAAGTCATTTAAATATTTTAATGTTATTTTGGACCCTTGGCCTAGTACAATGACTTATTGCTGTTTTAAAAAGTAGTTCTTGAGGGGGGACATCTCATGTGAGGGAATTTAATATTTTTAAAAGTTAGTATTTACCTAAAGTACCTTGGACGCCTAGGGAGTGGAGTAAAAAGTTATATTTCAAATTTAAATATTTCTCATGTGCTATGGGCATCCACTTGTGGAGGGAAAGGTTGGAATTCAAAAGGTCATCCAAAAACTCTGTTTAAGCAAGGCTTTGCTCCAACTTTTGGCATCCATTGCTATTGATGACGAAGTGTTGCTGAATTGATTTTAGACCCTTGGCTTCGAGGAATGCATACCTCATAGCAAATTATCAGTTTCGTGTTTGAAAGACAACACCTAGTTGATTGAGATTGCTTCTCACCCAGAGATTGCAGATTGAGCTTCATTGTTGAAGGTTTTGATGTTATATTTTAGTTTTGTAGTTGCTAGTTCATGTATGGATGTAACTTATTTTCATTCATAACTTCTTGGTGCATTTTTTGTTGGTTCGGGTATTGAAGGTATCATCTTTCTTACCTTGGGCACCCCCTTTCACCAAGTTTCAGATTTTAATATGAAGTCTCCATTTTTCTAGAGCTGGTAGCCCCTGTCAAGAGGGTTTTATCATTTCCAAAATTGCATTGGGATGCGTGCATTAAAGTTGGAGGTTGATTGAAACTGTTTATTGTCTTGTACTTGATTGCTCTTCACCTAGGCTTCATTTGGATTTGGTTTGGAGTCATTTGGATGAGTATTGATGTAGTTATGAACATTTTGATGTTACCATAGCTTTCTGGTTTATGTTTTAGTTTGCTGCATTTTCATATCATATTTGGTTATTTCAGTTTTATGCCATATTCCTTTGATGTTCTCATTCATATTTGTAATAAGGAATATTGTGAAACATTGTACTGAAGTAAGAGCAAAAATCATCATAAAAACCATTGTAAAAGAAGGCATATTGTAACGCTGATTACAGTAGTACTGTTCAGCTATTTACTTTTAGCATGTTACATTTTGTATTTACTACTCCCACTGAATAAGTGGTTGAGTTATTTATATTTCAGTTTTGCTTCACTCCCATTGAATATGTGGTTGAGTGTTTTAATTTAAATACTGTAATAATGCTCCCGCTGAATAAGTGGTCGAGCTTTCATGGTTTGTAATCCGCCTACTTTACTTTCAGCATTTACTTTCTAGAATGGCCGGCTAGTCGCCTACAACATTGTTCATTTCATTTCTAGTTTATAGCTAACTATCCCCTTGCATCGTATGCTCTCACCTCGCCCACATTGGGATCTTAGTGATCAAAAAGTGAAGGGTTCCCTTTCAGCTGGTTTTGAGTATTGGGATAATTCCTTAACGGGTGCAATTTGTATGTGAAATATCAAAAAAAAACTAAGGGGGTTATTTCAGTGGTATCAAAGCTTGTTTTCCTGCCATCTTGTGAAAACAGAGTTTCAGTTGTCAGATGAGTGATAGAGAAGTGAGATACTACACAAGAGGTCAGGAAAGAGTTCAGTATTAGAATCCACTAGTTCTAGACATAGAGACTTTCTCAAAGGCTTTGAGAGACAGTGGTAATGCAGTTGAGACTATGGCAAAAAGAGATAAGGGTACAATGGAGGAAAGGGAAGTAGAGCCGAAAGAAATTTTGACAGCATGTTGGATATGATGTCACGATTTCTAGCTAAGATGGATCAACAAGTGACTCAAAATAATTCCTAGCCTCAATAGAATCATGTTGGAGAGAACAACTCTTCAGAGAAAAATGAAAGAGAGAGAACTATTGGGTAGCATGTTGCAACTATTAGAGGATCAGCCTCAAGACCTCTCATTCCTAATTTCATCCCAAGGGAAGAATCGCTTGCTAAAGCAGAAATGTCATTGGCGGATGAGGTGAGGAATAGCTACATGGAGTATGCTTCACTCCCAATTGAGATTCGTGACATTTTGTCATTGGATCAATATGAACCAAAAGAAGAGAAGAGGAGGCAGAAGAAATGACAATCATGCTTCTATGGCTCCTAGAACGGATTACCATCAAGCTTTTGGTAAAGTTACCTTGCCACATTTTGATGGGAGTGATAAGTGTTCGACAAGGTCTTGGGTGCAAAAGGTTGATAACTACCTCTCACTTAGACTGATGCCTAAAGAAGATGCCATCAATTTTGCCACCTTACATTTTGATGGAGTTGCACATGAATGGTGATATCATGGTTTGGTCACTCTTGGCGATAACCTCATTCATACCTATGAGGAGTTTACAAACAAGTTGATAGAAAGATTTGATACCAAGGATCCTGAAGTTAGATTCCGTGAGTTGACGCAGCTGAAGCAACATGGTTTGCTTGACTCATATGTTGTTGATTTCCAAAGGCTTTTTGTGATGGTGTTGAACATCATAGAAAGGAGGCTTGTTGTAACGACCCGATCCTTTAGTAAAACAAATTTTTTCCAATTCTACATCAAAAGAGTAAATAAATGTGCTAATAAGTTATTGCAATATAACTTTTTTTTCTTTATTGATAATATATGAACAAGATATCATACTACAATTACAATAAAGATTCCATTTCATTTCAATAACTTCACAAGAACAAGTAATGAGAAAATCATACCTTAACTATCATAGCTCCAATGAGCTTTTGCACAAATAGTAGTAAGACGGTCCAGGTTCCTTTCCTTTCAAATCTTGGTGTATCCATCGCCTGCTGTGGACTTGGGCGCTTTTCTACCAACTACGGACTATTAATGTGGTCCTCCGCACATCTATCATTCGATAGATGACCCTCCCTTCAAACGAAGAGATTGGTAGAGTTTTCGGCTGTGACAACCCAACTGAGCATAGTGCTGTGTCCTATTCACAACTAGAACCTTGCTATTTCACAATCTCATACTAGTACAAGGATCCCAATGAACTAACAGTGTAGTTTCAACTATCTCACATCGAAGTGGATGTCGTACGTTTCACTACTTTGGCCAAAGTATTCTCATTCAGTACTTCGAGTGAAGGTCATCTATCATATACGCTACTTAGGGCTGATTTGACTTAAGGCTATCTTACACTATGCATAGGCTAAGTCCTTCAATGGGTAGTTAGTCACCCCGGACTCCCTACAACAACCTATCTATTTAGGAAATGAAACAGCCTACAAGTGTCCCTCATGTAACTCCTATTCCGGAAATCTTTATCCATGGAGTACTTAGCTTATCTAGTTAACCTAATAACTTAAGCTTTAGACCATACTTGGTTTTGCCTTCATTTCGGTCCTAATAGATATTTATTACTAACTAATTTCTCATATTCTCCATATACGAAGATCATACAGAATAAGCACCATTCATACAAAAATGCATTTCAATTCATTCCTATTCCTTCTTTCACAATAATTCGCTATACTTAAAATTCCCTTTTTAAGCAAAGTAAATGAACAGTTTTCCTTTACCTTATAATTACGTTGCATTCAAGATGCATCTTTCAGTCATTGCAAACTTATAAACAGAAAACATGAATCATCTTTCACTCAATCAAATAGCTATGCCTGTTTTCAATCAATGCATAAAGAAATGCACAAAGAACTCTTTTACTTTGATTGTTCAAAAACAGAGAATAAAAAAGATCTTCTCCACGCCTATTTTCTCAAGATTTTCCTTCTAGGGATGCTCTTCTGAACATTCCAGAATCCAACTAAAATTAGCTTCTTTGATGATGGCAATTCTCTCTAAATGAATTCCTCTAGTTCTCCTCTCAAAGGTGATTTCTCTATTGAGTTCCTACTCAGCTTTAAATTCCCAAGTTCTCCCCTCTAAACTCAAAATAATAAAAACACAATGATTGGTAATGCTGGTATGAACTTGCAGTATTTTCCAGAATCAACAATACAGAAAATGCAACTACAGAATGCAATAAAAATGAGAGCTCAAAAATTACTAAACTCAGAATGCTCAAGTGTATTCAAGTGTGTTTTCAATGAATGGCAGGGCGTCCTTTTATAAGCCCGAAATGAAATGGATTTCCACCATTGAAGGCATGCGAATGGACAGCAAAGTGCTCAGACTTATTCAAATGCTACCTCGCAGATTTCTAGACTATGCATCATCATAAAGAAGAGTGATTCAATCCTCTTGGAGCCAGCATTTCCAGACTTTTTCAATCTCAAAGCTCGAAATTGCCACTTACAGGAAAAACGTCCCTGTTTGGCGCATAATAGAAAATGACTCATGTTTGCTGCAAATTTATCAAAGTTAAGCTTGCAACGACACATTCCATCTGGCTGGCATTTCCTCTTCTCCAGTGTTTGAAATTTTCCTCCATTCTTTCCTGTGTTTGAATCTCTCGCCATTTCACGTGAAAAGCTCTTAGAGTATTTCACCATTTTTCATTTTCACGGGAAAACTCAATTTTCCCAAATATTTAAAATCTGACTTATAAAGTCTATAGTTTATGAATTGAAATATTTCCTTTATGCTTAAGTCAAGTCCTTACTCATTCGATTTATTTCAAGATGGAAATAAAAAAAGTTGATTTCCATAATACTTAGGAAATATTTGATTTCCTAAATATGTGATGAGAAATAATTAAACATTGACTTCCATTTTATATTTAAACTCCAAAGGCTCGATTCTCATTTACTTGAGATTTATTAATTCTCTAAGAGATTTATTATTTCTCTATAGTCCCATTTAAATATTTACTCTAAGTAAAAGATCTAAATCTTTTAATTTTACACTTTAGAGTTTTAAAATATTTAAACTAAATACATTTATATATATTTCAAAAGTTACGAAATAATTATATATTTTATTATATAAATATTATTATAGTTCTTTTAAATATATTAAACATATAAATCTTTAAATACCCGAGTATTTAATATACATATATATTTTAGTATAACTATAAAAATATTATATATAATCTTTAATATATAATTACATATATATAAATATATTTATATTTAACAAATATAAATATATATACATATACATATTTATTTGTCGAATATATATACTGCGAGCCAGTCGGCATACTTTCAATATATATCTATGTATATGTGTATATATAAATTCCAAGGCAAATATTAATATTTCCACATTATTGGACGTATGCATATATATACCACAGCATAATCCTCTATGTACATGTATATGTACATACACCATATCGACTCATCCGTATGGCAATTCCATTAGCCAATTATGTCTGTATCAATATGTTTATACTTACAGATACGTATATATACTATACATGTGTATATATGCTTACTTCTGACATTCACATCCAAACATGATACCACCATTATGATCATAATCTCACAATCAAGCACAAGGATAAACTTCACACATAGAAGTAGTCAAGACCTTTACTTGCAAAACATACAAGCTATGAATGACTTACCTTATACTCATACAAAATTGACTTGGTTTACTCAGTCTAAGGTGAGTGTGTGTATGCTCAGATAGTTCACTTTACCGGTTATCCAACCAAGCTCCTCTCCTGAGTGATACTTCCCCTCCCCCTGGAGAATGAATGTTTTCCTGCAACCACTAGCACATACTTTTAGCAGCATCATATATACAAACATCTTCAGGTTAAAATAACATGATTCATTAACCTCCCTATTCACATATATGCTGTGTTACACGGGGACGCGTCCCTTGCCCCAAAACCCACTGTCCCTGTTCCTTGCCGTTTCTAGGATGGGGGGACGCAAAGGGGACGCCCCCCAGCCATCCCCGAAACAACCCAACTAGTAGGAAACGGGAGGAAACGTCCCCTGCCCTTTGGGGATGTTTCCCCATTCCCGGTATGGATGGGGGATGTTGGAAATGTCCCTTGTCGTACTGGGGACGGCACGGACAGGGAGCTTCCTAGGTTAAAAAACATTTAAAATTTTGATTTTTTAAATATCTTGTCCTCCTTTCTAAGGTGATTTTTGAGTTTGGGCTGTTTGACATTTTGTCAAACACTTGGCATGCAAAGTGACTGAGTTCTGATTTCTGAATGTTTATGCTTGTGTTTGATTGAATTTTAATGCCAAATCATTTGCATAAAACATAGAAATGATAACTACTATCATAACATCAACAAATATGAAACATTCAACCTCAAATCTGATTTATTTGCACTATTTGAAGTCTGAATACATTGCATTACAGGTCTGATATAAGTCTGGTTTGATTACAGCAGCAGACATTTCTTTCAAAATCTAATTTATATTGATTCCCAATGAAATACAAACATACTCGGATCATTGGCTACAATAATAAGTTTAATGACATTTATTATGCTGTTATACTACTGCTCGCGCGATTTATTTAGATATTGATATTGTTATTAATTATTAAGCTATTGACATATCTCTCTCTTTCCCTCTCTCTCTATAATATATTAATAAATTTTGAAAAAACCTTATATATATATATATATGTATTTTGTATGTCGTCGTCCCCTAAAAATGTCCCCCTAGGAAAAGTCTTGGAAATGCGTCCCCTGTCGTCCCCCCATCCGCGTCCTCGAAATGTCGTGGAACATAGCATATATGCAGTATTCCACCATGAATTACATCAATTGAGATATGTAATGTCCCCTTTTCAGCAGTGACCAGTTTAGTTGCTCTTCAGCCTATTCCGAAGGCCGGTAGGCTTGTTGAGGAAAATTAGGGTTTCTTGTATTGGAGGTTTTTGTGGTATTCTCAGAAGTTACTATTTATAGTAAATTCTATTCTCGGCAGTATTGTGACCTTTTTCACACATCACCCCATCAAGATGGGGACCCCCTAAATTTTGCTCCATTCTGGTCTTTTGGCTTTGGTTCGCTCTCTCTCTGGTCTCTGGTCCTTCCGGGGATGTCCCGTTGTTTGACCCAGGTTTAAAGTATTGGTTAAGTCTGTGTAATTAGGGCTTTCATCCTTCAGGCTTATTAAAGGTCAAACTGAGTTATAAAATTGAGATCTAAGCTTAGTGCAGCAGTCAGAAGACTTCTAGCAGAGTCCCCCTAAATTTTCACTGTATTCCGACAACTTACTATTTTTAGTAAGTATTCAATTTGGGACTATTTTATTGAGATTTTGGAATTCTGTCAGTTCCACTGCATCCGGGTAACATCAAGCTGCCTACATGTAAATTTTGAGCCAGATCAGACGACTTGCTATTTTTGGCAGTTCAGGCTTCAAGAGCCATTTTCAGGGTTTCCACATGAGCTTTTCAGATGCATGTCCGGAGAATCCTTCTGGGTTTTCCAAAACCTTCGCAGTGATGTAACATGCAAACCGAGACGACCACTTTCAGAGTTCAGCCTTCGGAGGCTATTTTTAGGGTTCGCATGCAGTGTTTTTCAACGCATGTCGGGTTTTTCTTTATGGGTTTTTCGAGAGCTTCACAACGGTGTGACTTGCAAGCGGAGAAGATCGAGTTTTGAGGACTTACTATTTTTAGCCAGTGCATGCATGCAGACCAGTTTTCTGGGTTTTTCTGGGTTTTTTGAGATCCCGCGAGCAATATGACATGCAAAACCATCCGGCAGTGGATGAGTCACTTTTCAGACAGTTTCTATTTTTAGCAGGTACACTCCGGCAGCCGCCCAACACTCCAGTTCAGCAAGCAGAACGACATGCAGAAGGAACAAGGACAAACAGAGACCGTTCGGGATACATGCAAGTCAAATTAGGGTTTCCACTTTTATAGGGGGTAAAATCCCAAAATAGCGGAAACGAAGTACCCCACCTATGTCAGCACACTTCAAGGTACCTGCTGGCAAAATTTGAGCGAAATCGGAGAACTTACTATTTTTAGTAAGTCAGGGCACGGCTATAAATAGCAAGTCTGCACCCGAGGTTGGCATCAGAGTAACACTCAAGCTATCAAGATCAAGCGTTGCAACTTTCAGGCAAAACGGAGCTACTGAAGTCAGAAAGTCAGAACTTACTATAAATAGCAGGTGGCTATAAATAGCAGGTCAGGGCAGAGGATTGGCAAAACAGGTTCACAAGGTGAAGAATATCATATGATGAAATTTTCAGGCAAAACGGAGCCTTAGAGGTTGAAAATCAAGGGACTTGCTAAAAATAGCACAACTTGCTAAAAATAGAATGCGTAAACAAAGGCAGGTAGAGGCATGGAAAATATTCTAAGTGTGGGAAAATGAAAGTATCCCCTTCAAAATGCGCCCACCTCACAGATTGATGACTTGAAAATTGTCTAATGCAGAATTCAAAGTTGAGCTAAGGAAATGCGCCCACCTTGATGGAAGCCTTGAAAGTTTCTAAGGCATGAAACAAAAGCTCATACCTCAAAATGCGCCCAAGGAGAGGTGAGGGAGTTTGAAAAAACGCCTAAGGCATCAAAATAAAAGCATGGCATATGAAGTGCGCCCTCACATGAAACCTCACTATGTGAAATGCGCCCACCTTGATGACTCTCTCAAAACGTCTAAGGCATGAAAATAGAAGTAGACCCATGTAAATGCGCCCACCTTGGAAGTGCCTTCAAATTATTCTAAGGCATTGGAAATCAAAGCGTGACACTTGAAATGCGCCCATGGTGAAACAAAAGTAGCCACCCCTATTTGCGCCCTCAACTTGGAGCTCACCTAGTGAAATGCGCCCTCACCTTGAGAAGGATAATGGAGGCCGAAATTTTCCTAAGGCATAAAATGAAAGTAGAGAGGTCAAAATGCGCCCTCAAGAAGATACATGGCTTGAAGAAATTCTAAGTGGTGAAAATAAAACCAGACACACTCATATGCGCCCAAGGCAAGATAAAGTGGCTAGGACTTGAAAATTTTCTAAGTCAGGAAAGTGAAAGCTCAAGACCCCATATGCGCCCAAGGAGGAATGGAAGTCTAGAAATTTCCTAAGGCAACGAAATGAAAGTGGAACCTAGGAAATGCGCCCTCACCTTGAAAGGATATTCTAAGTGTTTGAAAATTTTCTAAGTGTAAAATGAAAGCTTCCTAGGCAAAATGCGCCTTCACTTGAAAGTCTCACCCCTCAAATGCGCCCATGATAGAAATCAAAGCTCCACTAAGGAAATGCGCCCAAGGTTGCTGGAGACTTAAATTTTATTTCTAAGGCACGAAATGTGAATAGCATAAGCCATTTGCGCCCAAGGAGGGTGAGTAAAGATAGGAGAATTCTCTAAGGCGTGTGAAAGTAAAAGCTTGCATATGTAAATGCGCCCACCTTGGAGTAAGAGTGTTGAGGAAATTTCCTAAGGCGTGTAAAGTGAAATTGAGGGGTATGAAACGCGCCTCAAACAATACCTCCACCATGGAAATGCGCCCTTGTGCTGGGAGTCTAGGGAATTTTTCTAAGGCGTGGAGAATGAAAGCATCAAGGGTGAAATGCGCCCAGCTTGTTGTAAACGTAAAAAATGCTAAGGCATTGCGAAATGGAAGTGGGCTATGTCAAATGCGCCCAAGCCTAGATCAAGCAAGCAGAGAATTTCAAAGTCCATGGAAAATAAAGTGAAAGCCTCTAGGCTAATATGCGCCCTTGAAGAGGGATTTAAATTTTAATTCATAAGGCATGGAGATTTTTTTTTTCAGAGAAAAATTATACCAAGGGAAATACGCCAAGAGACAAAATGTTAGAAATTTTTTCTAAGTGAAATAGCATTTCACTAGGGAAAAATACGCCCTTGGCATGGAAGGATGATTTGATGAGTTTTAAAATTTTCCAAAGGCAGTTGAAAGTTGACGAATATTTTTCAAGGGGAAGATTTGATATCGATGAATATTTTCCATGGGTCAAGTGAAAATCAAATGAACCCGTTTAAAATGCACCCATGAGTTAACAGAGTTTGAAAATTAATTTCCTAAGGGAAATTTTAATATTTTCAGAGGAAATTTGTTTTGCCTAGATTATTTTCCTGACGGAAGTTAAATCTCAAAGGATGAATTATTTCGAGCACACAAATAATTTTTAATCACCCGGAGTTGAACATTTTAATGAGAGAATTTAAAATGTCTAAGGCAAATTTTATGAAATCGAGGATTTAAATGACAGACATTTTAAAAGTTGGAAATAAATTTACAACTCCCACGAAATTTTTTCAAGTTGAATTTATTTAAACACTGCGAGATTTTAAAATGGAATTTTAAATCAAGTCAAGTGATTGTTTCTCGCGAGTTGTTTAAATCGCCAAGAGTTAACTGGCAGACTAAGAGGAAAATTCGAATTTTTACAAAGAAGGAATCATTATTAATGGCAACTGCCATAATGACCGGCTGACGACTAGCCCACTACTGCGCTTGAATTAGAAGATTCCGAACGAAAAGAGTGGAAAATTGATGAAGGTGCTAAAAATAGCCCCAGCACTACGTAGCAGGATTCTCCGAGAAGAGTTATTTAAACAATCTCTTCTCTCATTTCTCCTCACATTGTTTCGAAGTTGAAGTTGCTGAAGAAGTTCTTGAGAGATTGAAATATTTTCGAAGTGGTTGAGGAGAGAAATTCTTTGAGAGTTTATCTTATTTCGGAGTGTTGAGTTGCTGAAAGTGCGAAGTGCTGGAGAAATTTTCATTTGCCGAGACTCTTTCTTTCGAAAAGCTGAGAGTGGAGTTGCTGCAAAGTTCGAAGTTGTATGCTGGAGAGCTAAGATTTTTATTTCTAGATTGTTGAAGTCGCTGCAGATTTGCGAAGTTGTAGAAGATTTCTTTTCTCTGGAGATCTTTATTTTCAAGCTACTGAAAGTCGAAGTGTTGAAGAAGTTTAAACGTTGAGAAGTTGAGGAAGTTGAAATTTCATATTGCTGGCAACTCTTTATTCCTCTAACTGCTGAGGTTGACAAAGTGAAGTCAAGGTTCGAACAATTTGTGCTGGAGAAATTAGCTACATTGCTGAAAGTTATTAGCTTGCTGCATTTTTTCTTCACCAGTCAGAAGTGCAGTTGCTGAGAGTTGTCTCTAAACTCAGAGATTTTTATATAGTTTGAGGTTTGGAGTTAGAAATTTATGCTGAGAAATTTTATTTTCAAAGCTAACTCCGTATTCGCAGCCATCTCGGGAATTGTTTTATTTTATTAAAAATCTGCAGTCTAGCTTATTGCTATTCTATTTTATTTTTACAAATGGTTGGCGCAAAGGATGTCGCAGGAACAAGCAGAGCCGCAGGCAGAGCTGCAAACACCGAGGCAGGCAAGGCGGGCTCATCCCGGCAGGCAATGATTAAAAGGCTCGCTAAGCCATTTCTCCCAAAGTCAGGAATAGTTTCAAAGTTGGCAGGATTGAATGACACCAACCTTGGTTCATTTAATCTAAATGCACTCAAATCGAGGATGTTCGGGCTAGGGGGCCATCAACCATCAGTCACGACACATAATATAATGAAGAGTGGAATCTATGCGGCTGCTAGTTTTCCGCCAGCAATTCAGTGTCCGGAGCTAATTATGGAGTGCGCCAATCACTACAAGCCAGAACGTAGGACGATTGTCTCTCCGGATGGTAAACTGCTTGCCAACTTCACGTCGGATGCCATCGGAGAGGCATTTGGGATTCCAACTGCTGAGGAGATGTTATACAGAACAAATAAAAGGGCAGATAAGATGTACTCTTCCTCTTTCGAAAGAGTCACTGCAGTCATCAACAGAGTTTGGATGCAGAAGCCGAGGCCACCCCGCACTAAGCTCCCAAAGCAGATAATTGCCGAAGACGTGAAACAAGAATACTGTGATTTGATAATGATGTTGAACCAGGTGAATGGGAGTGCACAGGCTTACATTTTCGAGCCTTGGATGTTCTACTTCATCGAGATCATCTTGGAAGGAAAAGAGTGTGTCGATTGGGCTAGGATGATTAGCAACCACATCGATGAGCAATTCAGGAGTTTGAAGGTGACAAAGACTTTCTACATGAGCTCATATGTAATTTACATGTTGGCCAGAATGACTAAGTACAGAGGAATTTCGTACAAGGAGCCAATCGGCTGTGCCCCTGGTCAATTCAAAATCCATGAAGCCTGCACACAGCTACATTTAGCTAACATTGCCAACTATAAACGGGCAAATGATGCATTCACAATGCACATCGCGAGGACACTTCAGCAGAGAACGCAGTAGAGAATATCTAAAGAAGCACAGACACTGATTGAGGAATATGGGTATTGGCTCATCCAATTCCGAAATTCACATATATTAGGCTGCAGGGGTTCACTTCGTATCCGTATCGGTTACCATGATACCCCACTGATCACATAGTAATGCTTGAGGTATCTAGGCAATTGATTGCCTACGATAAGATTCAGAAAAGGAAAAAGAAGGGTGGACTTGATTTCCCTATCACCATGGGAAATTCCATTGAGGTGTGTCCCTCTTTACAGGCAGCCCGAGAGGCAGAGGACGAGCTACAATCTTATCATTTGTCATATCACACAGGCAGGCAAGATTTCGATCCTTACAGGAACATCCGGATGATACAGAACGTTGAATACCGGCACAAAGCTCATCTGGAGGACTTTTGGGCAAATGCAGTGGATGAGGCTGAGATAAGAAGAAGAATGTTTTCCAGACTTCCTCTCAAGTTGATTAGAGAATGTGAGATTATTCCAGTTCCCGACCAGGTGGAGGAGGATGTCAACGTCATGCAACCCGACTATGGTTCAGTTAGGGATACTCCTGTCCCACTACCTGATTGGTCCGAGCCAGAGATCATGGACTTGGACACTCTTTCTATCTCGGTGATGACTTTTACCAGGACTTGGGTCGATAGACATGTATGCAGACTCAAGAGCAAGTCGATCGCCCTTACTTACAGCTTGATGGGTGACCCAAGGCCGTTATCGGTAAAGAGGGGGAAACAAATTGCTCAGGCATCGAGGGCACAAGTGGAAGCGCCAACCCAACCGATACCGTTGAGGATAGAACAAGCATCACCCGTGCACTCACAAACTCAGTCTTCGAGTTTGAGAGTGGTTTCATTATTTGCCGATCAGAGGGTAGGATTAGAGGAAGAGCGGGGACTTGAGGAGGT